>JADRCD010128169.1:24429-34433 GCA_019843815.1 Montemys delectorum | reverse complement strand
AGGTTAGGGAAGTTTTCTTCTATAATTTTGTTGAAGATATTGACTGGCCCATTACCTTGGGAATATTCACTCTCTTCTATACCTGTTATCCTTAGGTTTGGCCTTCTCATTGTGTCCTGGATTTCCTGGATGTTTTAGGTTAGGACCTTTTTGCTTTTTGCATTTTCTTCGACTCTTGTGTCAATGTTTTCTATGGTATCTTCTGCCCCTGTGATTCTCTCTTCTATCTCTTATATTCTGTTAGTGATGCTTGCATCTGCGACTCCAGATCTCTTTCCTAGGTTTTCTATCTCCAGGGTTGTCTCCCTTTGTGATTTCTTTATTGTTTATAGTTCCATTTTTAGATCCTAGATGATTTTGTTCATTTCCTTCATCTGTTTGCATTTTCCTGTAGTTCTTTATAGGATTTTTGTGTTTTCTCTTTAAGGGCTTCTAGCTGCTTACCTGTGATCTCCTGTATTTCTTTGAGGGAGTTAATTATGTCCTTCTTAAAGTCCTATATCATCACCATGAGAGGTGATTTTAGATCTGAATCTTGCTCTTCCGGTGTGATGGTGTATCCAGGACTTGCTATGGTGGGAGAATTGGGTTCTGATGATGCCAAGTAACCTTCGTTTCTGTTGCTTATATTCTTACATTTGCCTCCAGCCATCTGGTTATCTCTAGTGCTACCTGCCCTTGCTAAATCTGACAGGAACCTGTCCCTCCTGTGATCCTGGTTGTGTCAGAATTCCTCAGAGTCAAACTGTCTCTGTGATCCTGTGATCCTGTGATTCCAGGATCCTCTGATTCTGGACCTGTTAGAGTGCCTGAGAGTAGAGCTTCCCCTAGGCATTATGGGACTTGCTCCCGAGTTTGTGCCCAAGGTCTGCTCAGGGCACTGGCCCAGACAGATTGGAAGGAACCCGTGCCACTGGACTGGCAGAGTTCCTGTGTGCCTGGGTCCCAGTTACTTCTGATGTTTGGACAGATGTTGTGTCCTCCTCACCTCTGAACCTATGGTCCTGGGTGTCCCTTATTTTCTGAAATGTATTTTTTTCTCTTCTTAATTTTAAGTGAGTAATTCTACATGTACAGTTCTTTCCTGTTGAGTTTTTGAAGATTCTGCTTTATCATTTTCCTGCACCATGGAGGTTTGTCTATGACTAGTTCACATAAATGCTCTGTTGTTGCCAATTGACCAACTTTGTCTGGTTGTCATTTTCTGTCTTTAGCTTTCTGTAGTTTAATTAGAATATACCTTTTGCCTATTTTACATTTAATTTTTATATTTTGAAACACGGTCTTATTGTGTAGCCTAGTCAGTCCTAGAACTCTACTTCTAGAGTGCTGGAAATAAAGGTACATGCCACTATGCCTGGCTTGGAACTATTTTTAAACCTTGGGTTTGAGAATTATTTTAATCCATGTCATATATGGATTATATATATATATATATATATAAAATATGGAATATATATATATAATATGGAATATTTTATATATATATATATATATCTCCCTTCAAAGAGCTTCTCCTTTTTATTTTCTGTCTTACTTCTCAAGATGTCATTCTTCATTGCCTTAATGTCTTTCTATTCATACATTTATTCATATAGTTTTCCCTTCTGTGCTACACTCCTGGAAAGTTCTTGAAATCGTTGATGGAGTTCTCTATTTCCACGGCTGTGCTTTCTCAGTCTTTAAGTGCAGTTCACTCTGTCATCTGTGTTGTTAATCTGCCACCATCATGAGTCTATGGCTGTTTCTGTTCTGTTGCATGACACTTTACAAATTTCTTTTTTTTTTTTTTTGAGTTTTTATTTTACATGTGTGAGCATTTTGCCTGCATGTATGTCTGTGTACAACATGTATTCATTGCCCAAGGATGCCAGAAGACATCAGATCCCTTGGAACTGTAATACTGGGAACCAAACAAGGATCATCTGAAAACAGAGCGTGTCCTCTCAGGCACTGAGCCATCCTCCGCTTCTTAATTCTTTCCTTATGGCTTCTCTGTCTTATATTTTGGATAAGTTTAAAAACATAATTTTAGGGGCCATTACTGATTTTTCTTCTTTTGGCCCCCATTTAGGGGACCCTAACTATTATTTTATGTCTGCTGACTCTTCCTTATGGAGGTTTGTTGCCTTTTATATTGTATGAGCTCATCTGAAACTACTTCTTCCACTGGGGTGGTCTTGTTGCTTAGGTTGGCTCTACAGGAGAAGTTCTTAAAAGCCTTTTATTTTGAACTATGTAGATCACAGAAAAGTTTTCAAAATATTGTAGAGAACTTCCATATACCCTTCCCCAAGCTTCCTCTAATATTAACATTCTAAGTGGCATAATTATCAAAACAAGGAAATTAATTTTGGGATAGTACTATAAACCGAAATCCTTATTTAAAGATCACTACACTCTGCAACCCTGACTAAATTTTTTTTCTTTCAGTTCCCAGATCCTTTCCAGGGTCTCACTTTGTATTTAGTCATTGTTTATTCTTAGGATTCTGCAGGCTGTAACAACTATTCAGTCTTTCCATGTTTTATTTTTATGACACTATGTTGCATGACACTATTCTTGGGGAGATGTGAATTACTGTCTACTCACCCCAGACAGCAAACCAATGACAGACCAAAGTGCAAATAGACCACAGCAGCCCAAAGTTTTATTGAGTTACTTATAGGAATATATGGGTAGGAGACTAGTTATAGGAACAGAAATGACTCACAGAAAGCTGTACTACCAAAGGACACTCAGCACAGCATGAAAGTTGGAAGACTGTTGTGTGTTACAAATCCTGTTGATAGTTCAATTAAGTTGAACGTCTTTCATGCAACTCAGCTCTTCTTGGCTCCTTCCAGGAAGCTCAGGTTACTAACTGTCTTTCTGCAGTCTTTACTGAATAGGGACTCTGGTCAGTGTCAGGGCCTTCCTGAAGCAGTGCTGGTTGTTTACTTCCTGAGCTTAAGGAGTTTCCCTACAGGATGGAATGTTTCACCTCCTTAGGACAGGGTTTACCTCCTTATAAGCATTCTGTGTTAATGAGCTTCCCTCTAAGATGGAAGGTTTTAAATTTGGAAGAAACTGCTAAATAGTATCTTGACACTAATCTTCCTCAATTTAGAGTAGCGCGTTTGACTGAGATTATCCCACAGAAATGAAGTTTTCTCATTTTCAGTATGTCAAAGAGTTCCTAGTGTCAATCAATAAGTGTCTTACCTACTGGTCATATTGAACTTCATCACTTGACTGAGGTAGTATTTGCCAGATTTCTTCATTGTAAAATGACCATCTTTCTTATCATCTCTTTGTGGCTGATAAATACCTCAAGACACCTCCTTGGAAACTATACAAACCTCATATTTCCTCAAACACACCGAATTTTAGTATCCAGGAGAATTTTCAAAGTGGCTTTGCTTACGCCTCTCTAAGCTGGCATATACACTGGTTAGATTTCACCTTAATTTTGTTATTACTTTATTGCCATGGAGCTTTAAGAACAAATTAGTACTCCAAATTCTGCATACCCAAAATAATGGCTTTGAATTCTAGCAGATTGTGTATTTTTGTGCATATAAATATATTTATCTATTATATAGAAGCTATACGTGCTCGTGTGTGTGTGTGTGTGTGTGTGTGTGTGTGTATTTTACATGCACAGACTTAACAAAAAAATACTTCACTATTAGACTTCTAGACCAGTGAGTATAGCTTACTAATACTTCTAAGCCATCTTTGACTTCAACTGTGACTCTCTGTAGTATTATCCATGCTCAAAGGCCTTCTCTTACATGCCTGAGTGACCACTGAGATAGAAGCTCTTACACTTTAGGGGATTTGGTTCCACATATGGTCCTAGCTGCTACCTGTTAAGTTGCTCATCTTCTTCTCTGGTCAGCAGATCCCTTTTTGCTTTAATGCCTAGGGTGATTCTCATTTTCTTTCAAACTCAACTATGAGTATGAATTGCTGCCTATTCTATAATTTTCCTACACATAATCTCTAATATTCTCTAAAATTACATCTGAGAATATACTGACTAGGCACATTATTCTTAGGTTTTAGCATATAACACGGAAGCTGAAGTGGAATTTGTAGTGATCATACAGGCCTGGTTAAAATGATCACCCCTATTTAAAAGTCATAATCACTCTCAGACATTTTTGTCTTTCTTTTTAAAAAGACTGTTCATTTTTATCAACTCAAGTTTTATGGGATGGTAGGAAAAAATACTTGTCATGTTAGAATAAATAAACCAAATAATACTGTACCAAAACAGATAGGATTTTTCTTGTTTCTAAAGAGTGGAAAAAGGACCAGCTCTTTTGCTATGTTGTACATGGACATATACGTTTATATTATGTTTATTTCTTTTTTCCATGATTATATCCTTGTGGGAGTGGGTAAATCATTAACAGTGCAACTACTATTTTATCCAGCATAACTACGTGGTAATGGTCAGTTTTCTAAATGAAGTGCCTGTGACTTAAAAGCAAGGGAGCTATGTGACCACATAGTTGCTAGCAAATGACCCTGTTAGTGCTACCCATGCTCCTTCTTTAATTAAGAGTCCAACTTATGCTTTAAAAGATTGAAACAGTAAGCAAAGGCTAATTGTAGTTCCCTAGACAGAGAGTTATGATGTAAAATAGAGGGTATAAAATAAGAGGCTATTTAGAGCAGGAGGGTCACCTTAGGGCAGGATCTGCTTGGCCGCCTTATATACAAGTAAGTTTTGCAGTCATAAGGTACCGGGTGTGATGGCATGCTTTACAGTGTTGTGTTGAACCATGGGTGTTAATGAGTTATGCATAGCAGATGCCCTGTTGGGTGAGAGGTTCAGAGTTGAGTATACTGTCCTTGAGAAGTTTCGGTTTATCTATGGTCTTAGACTGTTTGTTTGGGGCCTCAAATCTTGTTTTTTTCCCACGGTATTTTGGAGTATCTCTCCAGTGGTAGAGTATGAATTGTTTTCACTCACTTAATGTTTGCAATTCTATTTGTATATGTGTGTATGCATTTGCATGTCCGTGTGTGTGTGTGTGTGTGTGTGTGTGTGTGTGTGTGTGTGGTGTAAGCATGTCAATATTCTGATATGTATGTCTATGTGTGTCCATGTGGAAATCTCAGTAGGGCATTGTGTCTTCCTCTCTTTCTTTGTTCCTGCCTTGAGATAGAGTCTCTCACTGAGCCTGAAGGGTATTATTTTGGCAGTTCATTTTATTAATTCTACTACTAGTGGTAGCTGACATTTACAAAAAGAACCAATTTTTTACTATATAACAAACACTATAGGAAATGCTTATACATATTAGTGTATATTCATTCTACATAACACTCTAACAAAAATGGTTTAGTATGACTTATTTTGAAGGTAAGAAAACCAAGAAGACGAGGGGGTTAGGGTGCTGGCTACATTCAGTTAAAAACCTTGGATTTATAAGATGCAATTTGGCAATTGCAGTATATGCTGAAGTTTAGATCATTCTAGTGAAGGTTCTTATTTGTAGTGCCTTAGATTCTTCATCTGTGAAATGAGAAGTTACTTGACCCATTACATGAATTAAAGTATGTGAAGCACCAAGCCAGGAACTAGCCATGCTATTAGTTTTATTCACTTCCACTTTCCATTGGTCACGTGGAAGTTACACTGTAGCTATAGAAAGCATGAGACTTCTGCTTTTCCTGTTGTCATTGTGCTTAAGTCTGTGTTTTCTAGAAGGCTGCTGTTTAAAATAGGGCTAGTAATGTTAAAACTGCTTCCATTTTTCTTGTTTTTGTATTAATTTTTAAATTTGTTTCTATTTTGCCTTGTTTTTGAGGTACCTATTTATTTTTATTTTATGTGTGTATTATGAGTAGTTACCTGAACCTGTGTAAGAATATACTATGTGCATACCTGGTACCCATGGAGTCCAAAAGAGGGCTACCATGTGGGTGCTGGGAACTGAATGCAAGTCCTCTACAACAGCTAGTGTTTTTAACTACTGTGCCATTTCTCCAGCTCTTATTTTGCTTTGTTTTAAAATTAAAATGTGTTACAAATATGTAGGCAGTTTTATACCATAAAACAGATACACAAGTAATAAAAAATAAAAGGGGATGAAGAGAATACTCAGAGGTTAATAATATTTGATGCAAGAGGACTCAGGTTCCATTCCCAGTATGCACATGACAGCTTAAGAGCAGTCTATAACTCCAGTTACAGACTAATAGCTGTGACTAATATAACTAATGGGCCCAGCTAGTGTCACTTTGTTTCATATGGGGATCTGACACTCTTCTGGCCTTCACAGGTACAAGGTATACACACATGGATGTACCTACACACAAGCAGATAAAACACTCATATACATAAAATGAGATGAAATGAAATAGATTCTTATAAAAATTAAAGAAATATAAATGAAAGTAGGACATACCAGTGGATCCAGAAATGGGCTGGTGCACGGAGCATATAGATTCTAAAAATCACTGTTGTTAGCTGCCAGTGAGCCATAGCTTGGGCTCTATGCATCTTAGGTAGTAGTGTGAAATAGGAGACTGAGAGTACTTACATGATGCCTGAGGTTGCTGAAGCAATAGTAAGTCAGTGGCTGAGGATAAAGAATCCTAATGCCGAATTAAAGCAAAACATTCTCCTCAGAGCACTCACAGAGAGGTAGATGGTAGATGAGTGATTATTTTAGTAGCTTGCCTGCTAAATATGTAAAGATGTGCTCCTATTGGCTATTTCTTATCACTTTGAAGAAAACAAAGGCTTCTTATAAGAATGCTCCTTAGTCAAAGCTACCAGTATTATGTGTCATAACTCAGCCTCCCAACTTCCCAAGGTTGAAGAATGCAGAGTGTGGGGCATGGCAGAATGAATCAGTCAGTCATAGCCACAGTTACAGTGTGTAACAAATGATCTCAAAGCATCAGTGTTGTGCCAGATATGCATTGCCTTAGTTCACAGATTGGCTGGGTGTCCATTGGTTTGAGTTGGGACCAGCTAATATCACGTTGTTTCATATGGTCCTAATGTATGAGAACCAACTGCAGGATTCCATAAGACCAAAGAAAAAGGAAGACTTATCCAGGATTGCCAAGTACAATTTATTGGGGGACTTGGATACAAGAAGATGTCTTAGACAGCAGCAGTGTGATAGGTAGATCCCAGCATTGTGACTTAGTAGGAGAGGGTTTAAATAATGGCCAGGACAAAAGTGACTTCATTCAAACTGGAATGTACCTGGTTTATCTCAAGCTCATGTCTTAGATGTCAGACTTATTTGTGGTGCTGCAGTCTGGGTCGTAAAGCTCCTCATACCACTCTAATGATTGTGTCTATTTATAGTGTGCTGGGAAACTCTGGGGCAGAAAACAGACTAGGGCTGCTCAGGGGCAGTCATGGGAGTGTTGCACAAGATGGCTGAAGCCAGGTCCTGCTGAACCCCTCGACTGTAACTGTCCTCTGAGGAGTGGTAGGTTCATGGACAGGCATTTTTTTTTTTTTTTTTTGTGAGCCAAAAGTGCCATCAGAGAATGAGAAACTTGAATGCCCTCTTGAAGACTCAGGCACATTTTGAGTTCTGTGTTCTTCTACTGGCAAAAATGTATCCTGTAATCAACTCCGTTGTCAAGATGAAGGAACAAAATTGGGCCCCTTTATAGATTAGGACATCACATATAGACAAGGGCACAAATACATGGAAAGTGAATTATTGGGTGGAGTGATGAAATATATCACAAAAAAACTGGAAGTGACTGTAGAAAAGGTTCATTATCACCTCCCATAGACATAGACATACCACTAGGCATAGATTCCTGCTGCTGCTCTGCAGGTTCAATTTGCCTCTGCAGTAGTTTTTGTATCAAGCAGCTATGGTCAAATAAGCTTTATGTAAATTGGAGAGTCTGAATGATAGTTAGGTGGTCTGGAAAGAACTATGGGAGTATACTTGCCAAAGATGCTCACTCCTATTAATATGGCTGGGCCCTGAAATGGGAACAACCAGATTCCCCACTTTGTTTTATTTTAATCCACTAATACTCCTGTTGTTCTTTATTTTTTAATTAGAAAAAGTATCATTGTGGCTGGACACAGTGGTGGTTGCCTTTAAACCTAGTGTTTAGGAAGCAGAGGCAACTCAGCCAGGGATTTATTTGTGTGTGTGTGTGTGTGTGTGTGTGTGTGTGTGTGTACACATTTTATTGTGTGTGTGTGTGTGTGTGTGTGTGTGTGTGTATGTGTATGTGTGTGTGTGTGTACATATATTTTGAGTGTGGGTGCATATGTGCCATGGCTTGAATGCAGAGTTCAGAGGACAGGTTTTAGGAGTTGTTTTTCTTCCTCTACTGTGGGATCTGAAGAATCAACTCAGGTTGTCAGGCTTGCGCAGTAAGTGCTTTTGCCAGCTGTGCCATCTTACAAGCACTTTTTTTCTTTTTATAAGCAAAAATGCAATAGTAATAAGTAAATATTTGTTTTATGTTTGATAGAGTCTTGGATGCTTTAGAAAGTATGCTATTGGCATATGAATGGCTTCTTTTACTTTTAGAACTACTGTACTTTGGGCTGACATTTTTTTTGTGGTTACATTCTAGCGTTTGTTGCATAGTCTGTAAGCACATTGTGTTGAAAATAAGTTCTTACTAAGTTATATGTACTAAAAGTTATTTCTTATAATGTTGAAAAGTTTAAAAATTCCAGCTACTGTCAAAATGTAGGTGATTGGCCTCCATTGTATCTGTGACTTCTGATTCAAATAATTGAGTCTGAAGCCCAGTGCTACATTTTCCAAAGCTCAGAGTCTTCATAGAAAACTCAAATTCTAAAATTGTCTATAAAGAAAATTTTCTACAGATAGGATAGAATGTAGATTTTTAAGGTTATTAATTTTTAAAAACTTAAGTGTACATGTGTGCATTTGTGTAGATATGTGTACATATATGCTGATTCCCACAAGGGCCAGAAGATGTCAGATTCCTTGGAGCTGGAGTTACAGGCAGTTGTGAGCTGCCTAATATAGCTACTAGGATTTGAACTTGTGTCCTCTGCAAGAAAAGCAAGCACACTTAACCAGCGAGCCACCTTTCTAGCCTTTTATATAGATTATTTTCTTCCTAGTACTTTTGGGAGTTGTATGTTGGCATAGGAGATCTAATTACTTTGAAGACAATTGAGCATAATCCCAAATCAGCTACACAATCCTAGCACTATGTCATTGCTAAGAACTATAAGAGTTCAAAGGAGTTAAGGTATTTGGGCAAGGCTCTTCTAGTTTATTCTGCTACTCACCCTCTTTATTTTCCTTTCTGAATGTCCAGCCCACATGTGGCTTCATGATCTCCAAGGTAAAAGCATTCCTCCCCATAAGTATATGTGATTTCCTTTCCTGCTGATTTGGCACATTTATTTAGGCCAGAATTGATTGAGTCCTTCCTTTCTTTAACCACTCCAAGTGTGTATTCACATATAGATTTATACACATATTCACAGACAGGCAAACACACACACACACACACACACACACACACACACACACTCGCACACACAGGCACCATCTATGATAGAGTCTGTGGTATTTTGTGGCCCATGAGCACCCAGACTATTTTATACACATCTTTGTAAAGTTGTACATGTAACAACAGCAACAAAAAAAGGACACTTGGATTCTCATGTAGACTCTGAAAATAAATTGTTGGATGAAAATTTGGTGTGTTTGTTTGTGTTAGTCCCATCAAGAATACACCATTTTGAAAAGCAAACAGACCAAAATAAGAAAAAGTCCTATTTAAAGCCTACAAAGTACATATTTTTTACATTAAAACTAACCACGACATGCTAATGGGGGATTGGACAATAAAACAAATGTGATAGTAAACCAGAGAATTAGTGTCAGAAACATATCATACATGCATTGAAACAATGAAGAAAGCAGAGATGGAGTTAAAGACAGAGACAACCAATGGAAATAATGAAATAGCAAATCATCCTTCATCTCCTCCCTCCCTTCCTTCCTTCTTCCTTCCCT
>JADRCD010128169.1:9514-24329 GCA_019843815.1 Montemys delectorum | reverse complement strand
CCTTCCTTCCATCCTTCCTTCCTTCCTTCCTCCTTTCCTTCCTTCCTTCCTCCTTTCCTCCTTTCCTTCCTTCCTTCCTCCTTTCCTTCCTCCCTCCCTCCTTCCCTCCCTTCCTTCCTTCCTTCCTTCCTTCCTTCCTTCCTTTTCTTCCTTCCTTCCTCTCTCCCTTCCTTCCTTCCTTCCTTCCTTCCTTCCTTCCTTCCTTCCTTCCTTCCTTCCTTTCTTCCTTTCTGTTTTGTGGGGAGTGTTGGATATAGAATCTAGGATTTGGCCCATGATAAGCATATGCTGCATCATAGAGCAATTATACCTCCAGTTCCTAGTACTTCCTTTTCTAAACTCAAAGGGAAGATGTATCTGGAAATTAGAAGAATGCATTGTCCAAGCAAAACATAAGAAAAGAGATCACTATACCTTGGTAGGGGCTTAAAAGGAAATAGAAAAGACTCTTTCAAACATCAAAGGAAGATGGGCATAAAACCAGCAGCCCAGCAGCACAACTATTGACCTAGAAACCAGAAAACTGTGGCCGTAGGTAACAGAAGAATGTGCTGGATCAAATCTTCGGTGCTCTGAGGGTAAACAAAGTGGAGACAAGTTGCTGTTTTTGTGCATGGTTCATCAGAAATGATTTCAGAACTTCAAGAAAATGAAAAACAACTTCTCAAACAATTGTTTCAAGTAACAAATTGCTTTTTTAAAAAAAAAAGATTTATTTATCATTATATGTAAGTATACTGTAGCTGTCTTCAGACACACCAGAAGAGGTGTGATCTCATTATGGATGGTTGTGACCCACCATATGGTTGCTGGGATTTGAACTCAGGGCCTTCAGAAGGACTGTCAGTGCTCTTACCCACTGAGCTATCTCTCCAGCCCCAACAAATTACTTTAATAAGTAGAGAGCATGAAGAGAAAAATGAAAAGAACTCCAGGGGAAAGGACCTCTTTAATAAATGGAGCAACATTGACCATTCAGATAGGTTTCATAGACACATGTGTGCCTTGTACATGGAAATGGAAAGTTAAAACATTTCATATAGGTGAATGATGTCATTAAACAGTTTAAAAGTAGGTAATATGGTTTATGCCAGTAATAAAATTACCAAGACAGGGAGACAGCTGAACTGCTCCAGTGTCACCTCAGAATAGAATTATTTTCACCTTTATCTTTGATAATTAGGTAAATAATGATTTGAGATATTTTAAAGCAATTTCAAGTTCCTACACAGTAGAATTCAAAGAGTCACAGATTTTATGAGCAAACCACTAAGTATTATATAGTCTTTGCAAAAGATGATTAGTATTAGGAGATAACAGCAGCCAATTCATGAAAAACTGAACAACACAAGATGACAGCATGAAAAAATCCTTTATTCAACCACCATCATCTACCCTGAGCCCTTAGTGGCCCTGAAGTATTTGAGGCCAGAAAGCATTTTAGATGTTAGAGCTATTTATATCAGGGAATATTTATGTAGACTTTACCAGTTGGCCATCTTTAATTCCTAACCCCCAAATCTGAAATATACCAAAATCCATAACATGTTGAGCACTGAATGGATGCTTTTAAATTTTTGGGTTTTTTTCAGGGCAGTGGTGGTACATGTCTTTAATCCCACCACTCAGGAGGCAGAGGCAGGCAGATCTCTGTGAGTTAAGGCCACTCTGATTAAACCTGAATGAGTTCCATGATACCCTGGGCTATACACAGAGAAAAACGCTGTTTCACAAAATAAAAAAAAAGAAATAAAATTTTGGAGTACTTCAGGTTTGACTTTTTCCAATTATAGATGTTCAACATGTATTAGAAATTCTTCTTTCAGATTTACCATGTATATTTTTCTCTTCCTTTTCTTGTACTTCCCCTAACTTTCCTAGGCAAAACACTAGTCCTAGTTGATATGTCTCAGCTTTTCTCTCTCACCTTCTTTTCTCTTTCTATTCAGTGGTCAATGGTGGACCTTCCTTACTATGGCTTCTTGGGTGTGTGGTCTGATGTCTCACTCTGTTATTGTTTTGTTCAGCACTCCTCAAGATAGTTCTTTGATCAGTGGAAGAAAACTGGGATATCATAGCATGGTCCACATGCATGCCTTTCCAGATTGGGCCTTACTGGTCAGAACTCTAAATTGATCTCTTCCTGTATTTCCACTGTAGCCTAGTCATCTGAAGAACTCTGACCGTATTGGTTCAAATCTTGGCTATACCAACTACTATATGTGTGTCCTTGACCAACTTACTGAAGCTTCCTGGGCTTTAGTGTTTCATTGATAAGATGGAGCTATTCAAAGTCTACTAAGAGGATTGCTGTGGGCAATAAATGATTGCATACAGATGAAGCACTTGAAAAAAGTACCTTAAATGATTCTTAACACAGCTCTTCTTGCTTTCTTTCAGTCTTGTGGAATTTGTTTTTTTTTTTTTTTTTTTTTTTTGCCCTTTTCCTCCTAACATCATTCCTGTCTCCCTTTCCACTTCCCTAGTTAGCAAACTGCCATTCACCTTCAAGCTCTGCTCCTCTCGGACTTCCTCTGTGATGTCTTTGTGAATTTCCCTGTGTATATGCATGTGCCAGATCACATGCTGGACACCCTCTCTGAGCTTCTGCTCATGCTTTTATTGCAGCCTGTTTGTTTTTGTTTATTTTACTTGGCATTGGTTCTGGGCTGTGACTAACTCTAGGATGCAGGTAGTGAGAGCCAGGAGTTAAGTGTGTTCCATTCCTTTTTTTTTTTTTTTTCTATCAGTTGCCAAGAAGTTTGGTGTTCAAAGTTTGTTAACGAAATGTACCCATAGCAAATACATGTATCTAGAACACATAAGAATAAATATAATTTTCTAACAAATAGGAGAAAACATTTAAGCTTATTTGTCAATTAGTTATTAAAATGATATCATCTTTCATGTTGAGTTCAGATTTAGAGAGTTGCTATAGCTGAAGCATAGGACCACTCAATTGATCTTCCACTTAGCCCTTATGTAACAACAATGAAAGAAAAAGTGGCCATGAATTTAAGAGTGTGGCATTTGCATGGGAAGAAAAGGAAGGAATTATATTACAATTTCAAACAATAAAAATTATTATAAAATAAGTAGTATCCGTTGCTATGAGCTCATAGGGGGTGGATGTAACAGTATCAGATGAAAATCCTTTAAAATGTTTTTTTTTGCCCTTTGAATTGTATTTCTGAAACATGATCTAAAGGGAACACTCATAAATATAGAAAAATATTTATGTATACAGGTACTCATTGTGACATTATGTTTGTAAAATTTGAAGTAAAGCCATGAAATATAAAATACTTATATTTTATAATTATTAAAATGTTATAATGATATAACATTTGGATGTGGGAAGACTGATAACATTGAGATGTTGTAGTAGTTGTGAGGAAAAAGCAGGTTATAAAATATATTCACCTCAATTTAGAGAATAATGAACAAAACACTGTATAGATAACAGATTATAAAGTAATGTACTGTGTGTTTGGTTGGTTGTGTTGAAGTGCCAGTAGTGTATATATCCTCCTTTCTTTCTTCCTTCTCTTCCATCTCCCTTTCTCTAGCCCTTCTTTCTGTTCTTCCAACAATGAAGACATCAAATAGACTAAGCATTTGTTCTTTCACTGCTATAATCCCAGCCCCCATTTTCCCTTTTAAAAATCTTATTTTTATATATTATTCAAATTCTTTACAATTGTAGATATATCATTTATACTAAAGTTTTTAGAAAATGACTCTTATTCTATTATTTGTAATTGTTTGATAACAGTAAGTTAAACTTCTGAGTTGTTTATAAGCACATAGTGGATATTGGCCCTCATGTTGTATTGAGCCTATGTATGATCTGTCAGTAGTACGGGGTTTATGTGGGGCTTCATCATCCACCTAGTTACCTCAGCATTTTGGGATGTAGAAGCAGGAACACTGGGAAGTAGAGGCCAGGCTGGGCTACAGAAAGACTCTTCCTTCCCTAAATCCAAGTAAGCAGGGTTTACCTGGAAACAAATGGTCCCCAATACTGGATAGTCTCAGTGAAACTAGATAGCGGAAAATGAAGGCTTTGCTAGAAAATTAAATGCTTATTTATCCATTATCTACCCACACTGCAAGTTAATCACCATCTCCTAGATTTCCATTTGCTTTTCCAAAAAAGAAATATTAACCCAATTTAAGAGACAATAACAGTGAAAATCACTGTCACGTCAATTCATTTAAATACATTATCCCAAATGGTGGAATTATACCTGAATGTTTTATAGGCTGTCTAAAATTATGTTTCTGTGAAGGATAGGGTGTTAATAATGTACAGCAATTGCTCTTAACTGCATGAAAAGATCTTTTTGTTTGGCTACACTCAAGCAGCCCTTGAGTTGAGTGCACCAAGACATAGTGAATTTCAAACTAAATAAATTAAAATTATCATGTACATTCCACTGCATGTCAAAACAGGAAAATCCATAGCATTTGATGTGAAATGAGATGAGACTGGTAATGAAGAGAAAATAAGAAGCTGCTTACAGTTATTTGGAATAAGAAATCAGGGTCAATGATTTTCAATACAGATACACCTCTCTTTTAGAAAATATATCCAAAAAACAGATTTACAAAGCAGATGTATTTGGCAGTAATTATACTGTCATAAGATTCTTTCATTTCAAAGGATATATTTCAAGGTTCAGTGTGCTTATTACTGTTAAGATCTTGACAGAAATGGGTGGAATTTACAGCTATGATGTTGGGTGCCACTGCCAAATACAGATAACCAAAATGAAGATAGCCTGTCCTTATGTGTAACAAGAAATGAAAGAGTGAGTCTAATTTGATTTCTAAAAATTTCTTATTGGTGTGGTTTTGAGATCTAGTCAGTAGATAAACGAAGGTCTGCCTGGAGCTTGTTAGTTTAGCCCTTTATACTTATTCTCTCAATATGACTATTTAACACAAGCAGGCCGTTTTCCCTAGCCATTCTGCAGACAAGTTCTGAGATTTCAGAATCATTAAAAATAGTTCCCTGTCTTACAAGATAAATTTGCTTAAGAGAAGTCACTTGTCCCATTTAATGCAACTTGAAACAATCCCCATGATATGATATGAATACTAAAATTTGCTCTCATTTATTGTTTGGCGTTCCAGTCACTATGCTAACTGCCTTTCATAGCTTTCTAACTTAATCCTAGGTTTTCATGTCTTTAACAAACAATTTATTGTGCAGGGGTTAGAATATACCAGAGACTGTGTAAAGCGGTACAGATTTAGCTGAATAGACAAGTAGTTGTGGCCTTTGTATACCATATATTCTAGATGGTGTGCAAAGACATTAAGAAAATGAGACATAGGCTAAAGTGTGATGGATAGCAGCAGCAGAAGATAGCTGAGAAGAGATTAGAGTTCTAGAGGAACCATAAAACTTTAACAGGGTTTTAACAGGAAAAATTAGAGGGTCATGGTGATAAGTTATAAGAATCAGCATACTAGAAGGACCAGATCAGCTTGTTTGGCCCTGGAGGCATCAGGAAGCTTATGGCTTCTTACATGGAGAGATGATAAGCACTTAGGAAGATCTAAAAAATGGTACCATGGTCATACTAATATCTTGAAAGGATCCTGACACAAACTAATCTTCTCTGACACAGATGCTTGTGCCAACTTTCACTGATAGAGACTGGGGCTCAGAAGGGAGAATTGGCTTACCACTCACTAGGGATCATTGGGACTGAAATTTTAGTGCAGGTCTGACTAATTTTACAGGGTAGGGCTCCCCTACTCCCACTAAACCACACCATTTCCCAGTTCAAAACAGGTTCCTGACCTTGTCAGGGAAAGAATGACTTTCTTATAGTCCTAAGTGACCCTCTTCCTTTTGCCTCTCTTCTGGCATTCCTTGGCTTCGGTGGTATGGTTACCATGTTGCATAGCTTTTGAGGAAACCACTTAACAGCATATGTTTATAAATGTATTCTGTGAAGATGGTACAGCCTAGCTGTGAAGATGGTAATGGCCTAGCTCTCTAGTGAGGCTGCTGAGTTTGTAAATGGCTTTGAACTACAGTTAGGCCTTAGCAGAATCTCTGGTCATGTATTTCTATTAGCCCTATTTCAATGTTTGTTTTCATCTCTCTTTCACCTGACATATATTCTGCCCACTACCTCTGCCACCCTCTGCTATCTGGCAATGTCTTAGTCCAACAGTATGCCATGCAGGGAATGTTAATAACAATAAAGCAGGGATTTCTTTGGCCTTCAGGTAGAGGGAAAGCCTGAGGGAGTACAGGATGTGAGCAGCCATGTGTGACTTATGATTAGAGGAAGCAAAAACATATTTTATTTGATGAATATCAAATTGAAAGAAATAAGAAATGGCACTAATGGTCATCAACACTGTGGCTTGCTTTAATTTAGGCTCATCCAGATGTTTTGTTACCAGGCTTTAGAGCCTAAGTCTTAGGCTCTTGAGGCCTTGTTTATGCTAAACCTCATTTTAAAGAAGTTTATTTGAAAGACATTGCTTAAAGTTTAATGACTTGATATGTAAGAAAGTATCCTGAGGTCCAAACCTTTAAAATGAAGTTTTGATTCACAGTTGCTTGACTAGATGACTCTAATGGAATGAAAGCTTCTCAAGCTGTTTAACATTGCATGTTGCAGAATTCAGCAGTTAACTCACTACCCTCCAATAGCATGGCATTCCTTTTTTTTTCAGTCTTATGATTTTAGTTACAAAACCAGAATCATGTCATTATACTTTCTAATATTAACTAAATAACACTATTATCAACATGGTATTAAACTGTAGAAAATGTGAGTGCTGGGAGTGTAATGCAGTGTTGGTAAAGACAAAAGTAATTTGATATGAATCATCAAGATAGAGTTAGTAGGTGAGATTTTTTTTTAGATATTTTCTTTATTTACATGTAAATTTCTCCTTTCCCAGTTTCCCCTCCAAAAACAAACAAACAAACAAACAAACAAACAAAAACAACAAGAACAAACCCCTTTTGCCTCCCCCCTCCCCATGCCTGCCACCCCACCCTCTCCCACTTATTGGCCCTGGCATTCTCCTACACTGGGGCACAAAACCTTCACAAGGCTCAGGTCCTTTCTCCTATAGATGATCGAATTTGCGATCCTCTACTATACACATGCTGCCAGAACATTCAGTCCTACCATGTATACTCCTTGATTGGTGGTTGGGTCCCTGGGAGCTCTGAGGGTACTAGTCAGTAATTGTTGTTCATCCTAAGGGGCTGCAAACCCTTCAGCTCCATAGATCCTTTCTCTAACTCCTTCATTGGGGACCATGTACTCAGTTCAATGAATGGCTGTGAGCCTCTACATCTGTTTTGGTCAGGTATTGTCAGAGCCTCTTTCAACACCCCACTCTCTGCAATGGACAGATCATGGAAACAGAAACTAAACAAGGACACAGTGAGACTATCGGAAGTTATGAAACAGATGGATTTAACAGATATCTATAGAACTTTTCATCCTAAAACAAAAGGATATACCTTCTTCTCAGCACTTCATGGTACCTTCTCCAAAATTGACCATATAATTGTTCACAAATCAGGCCTCCACAGATACAAGTAGATTGAAATAATTCCTTGTATCCTATCAGATTACCATGGTCTAAGGCTGCTCCTCAATAACAACATAAACAATAGAATGCCCACAAACATGTGGAAGCTTAACAACACTCTACTCAATGATAACTTGGTCAAGGAAGAAATAAAGAAAGAAATTAAAGACTTTCTAGAGTTTAATGAAAATGAAGCCACAACATACCCAAACCTATGGGACACAATGAAAGCAGTCCTAAGAGGAGATTTTTTTTTTTAATTTTTTTATTTGTAATTACATGTGCTTGTATGTGTTTGTGCATATGAGTGCAATGCCCATGGAGACCAGAAGAGGGCATTAGCTGGGCAGTGGTGATGCACGCCTTTAATCCCAGCACTTGGGAGGCAGAGACAGACAGATTTCTGAGTTCAAGGCCAGCCTGGTCCACAGAGTGAGTTCTAGGACAGCCAGGGCTACACAGAGAAACCCTGTCTTGAAAAAAAAAAGAAAGAAAAAGAAAGGAAGGAAGGAAGGAAGGAAGGAAGGAGGGAAGGAAGGAAAAAAGAAAGAAAGGAAGAAAGAAAGAAAGAAAGAAAGAAAGAAAGAAAGAAAGAAGAAGAGGGCATTAGATTGCCTGGGGCTAGAGTTACAGGCAGTTTGTGGATGCTAGGAAATATACTTGGTTTCTCTGTAGGAGCTAGCTATACATGCTTTTAACTGCTGAACTACCCACTAGGGAATTTTTAAAGGATATTTTCGGGGGTTTTTTTGGTGACTAGATAGGAAGTGGTGAGGTAGAATGTTGGTATCAGGTCTCATTTGAGGGTCTCTGGATGTTTAGGTGAGGACTGGCTATGATTTGTGGAAACTAGACATTAGTTTTTATGGCTTCACAAAGCCAAAGTGGAGTGTGAAGAGAACAGGTTGACAGTTCTTTAATAGCTTAAACATTGATTACTTTATAGTCCAGAAATTGTATTCCTGAGTATATGTGTTCCGTCTAAAGTGGAACCAGGTGCCCAGTTCAGCATGGCAGCAGATATCTGTAATCCCAGCAAAGCAGGTATTCAAATAAAACCTTGTACACAAATATTCATGCTAGTGCTGCTTACATTAGCAAAGGGTGGCAACAATTTAGATATTTGTGAATATGGCAGTAAGAAAAAATAGTATATTCATACAATGAGATATTATTCTAATGTGATAAGGAATCAAGTACTTAGATATGCTACCATGTAGATGAACCTTGAAAACATTGTGTTACATGAGAGAACCCAATAACAAAAGCATACATATGATTCCATTTAATATGAACCATCAAAAACTGGCAGATCTGCAAAGACAGCCAATTAGGGGCTGCAAGGTAGGGGAGAAGGCTGGTAGGAGGAAGGAAAGAATGGCTGCTTAATGGGTATGATGTGCTTTGGGGTGATCTAATGTATAGCATTACTCATATCTTAAATGCATTTTAATAGAATATACTATTTTGCTAAGATTTTCTAATTTTTTTTGTCAAGTTTGTTGAAGTTTGGTAAGATGTTTTAAATCCCAAAGAGCATGGGAAACACAGGGTAAAATGGTAGCAGCCACCATTTGGACATCTGTGTGATGAGGCATGGACAAACTGAGTGGAGATCCAGGGGTGGCGCCCCGACTCTCACTCTGTAGCAGCCATACGGGCAGTACTGCAGGGCTGGACTGGGCCTCTTTTTCTACTGTGGGGTGGCTTGATTGTGTAGCTTTCACATAAAGCTATGGAATGCTGTGAGATACTGAGCTATTTAAAACAAGCATACAGGGACCCCCAACAGATATAAATTTGAGCTGTAGTGAAGCCAGGATAATTTCACTTTATGCAATGAAAAAGAAAATAAACTTTTATGATCTGGAGGTGCTATAATAACTTTCGTTAGACACGTATTGAAAGTTTCTAGCTACTGCTGTGCAGTCTTTTTTTTCTCTCTCCCCCATTTTCCTTCCTTCCTTGTTTTTTCCTTTCCCATCTTCCCTCTCTCCCTTCCTTTCTTCTATCTCTCCCTCCTTCCTTTATTCCTTTCTTTCTGATGTGGGGGGGGGGGTATACCACTTGCCCCTCTTCATGCTATTTTCTATTTTCAAAAGTAAAAGAAATACTTCCCTATTGCAGAGACCTAGAAAAATTAAAAATATATTTTATAAAAAGGAAGCAATCAGAGAGAATGCCCTTGATGTTTTACACAAACGGGTCGCATGATTTTTGCTTTTTTCTATGTTATATAGTCACCTATGTCTGGAGTTTTATTGGGATCACACTATGCTTATCCATGGAGCACCAGCACTATGAGTATTGTTGATACCAAGAAGCACATTATTAACGCTGTTTCATTTTATGTACATTCATGAGTGGTTATTTCATTACTAGTGCAATTAAGGATCCAAGTCTCTCCTTGCAAACACGCCTTTGTCGGGGATACTTAGTGACTCAGAGTTTCTAAAATTGTGTTGACTAAATTCAGTTCTCAAAACAGAAGTTAATAAGATGTCTTACTCCATTTTTCTGTTTCTATAAAAAACTACCTATGGCTTATCTAACCCTTATCTAATCCTAATTCCCTCTTCAAATAACAGTAACATTTATTTGGAGATTTAAGTTTTCAACACATGAATTTGGGGGAAAATAATCAAATAATAGCATGGACTGAAAAGAGAAAAGTGGTCCATACAAACTCAGCTCAACGCTAGAAATCATTAATCGAGTTCTTGCCTAACATGTGTAAGGAACCAGCTCTGATTCCTAGCTCTGAAGGTACATACAGTTCAGTTCAAATCTCTTGTTCTCTAAGGAAGTTTTTTTTTTTCCTAAGCTTCTCTTCTATCAGTCTATATATTGTCTCAGCAGAAGAGTGTATAGAGTAGTACACAGAAGCATAGGTTTTGAGGCCAGATACTTAGGTCCCCATTCTAGATTTTGGAAAACTGAGCAGATTATTAACATATTCACATCAAGGCGGGAGGATGGCAGTGTCCAGGCAGGCATGGTGGAGGAGCAGCTGAGAGTTCTACATCTTCATCTGAAGGCTGCTATAAGACAACTGGCTTCCAGGCAGCTAGGACTAGCATATTAAAGCTCACATTCACAGTGACACACCTACTCCAACAAGACCACACCTTCTCATAGTGCCACTTTCTGGGCTGAGCATATAAAAACCATTATACTCTTCTTCAGCAAACAGTGGAGTTGTTATTACTATTACTTCTTTTATTTGGTTCTGCTAGCTTGTGGCCTTGAGAGATCTTCTGATGCTTGGAGAACCTAACTGCAATATGGAGTCTGAGAAATTCAGATAACAATGTGCTTTTCATAGGGTTTCCCACAAAGAATAGCCCTTGCTAATAGTACTGATTGATTGGCCTGAATGACTGAAGTTGAGGGATTCTATTTGTTGATTTTGGCCTCCATTAAAAAATTTAAAAACTGGGTCCTCAGGTAGTATTATGTCCAATTTTCTGAGGAACTGCCAAACTGATTTCCAGAGTGGTTGTACCAGCTTGCAATCCCACCAGCAATGAAGGAGTGTTCCTCTTTCTCCACATCCTCGCCAGCATCTGTTGTCACCTGAGTCTTTTATCCTAGCCAATCTGACTGGTGTGAGGTGGAATCTCAGAGTTGTTTTGATTTGCATTTCCCTGATGACTAAGGATGTTGAACATTTCTTTGGGTGTTTCTCAGCCCTTTGAGTTTCCTCAATTGAAAATTCAGTTTAGCTCTATACCTCATTTTTAATTGGATTATTTGGTTCTCTGGAGTCTTAACTTCTTGAGTTCTTTGGGCTGAGCGTGGGTTTTCCAATGCAGGAGTTAGAGAAAGGATTGAAGGAGCTGAAGGTGTTTGCAACCCCATAGGAAGAACAACAATATCAACCAACCAGACCCCACAGAGCTCCCAGGGACTAAGCGACCAAACAAGGAGTACATAGGAGCTCCAGCTGCATATGTAACAGAGGATGGCCTTGTCAGGCATCAATGGGAGGAGTAGTCCTTGGTAGAAGGCTGGATAGATGCCAGTGTAGGGGAATTGAGGTGGGGAGGTAGTAGTGGGCGGGTAGGTGAACACCCTTATAGAAGCAGGGGGAGGGGAACGGGATAGAGGGTTTCTGGGAGCGGGAGGGTGGGAACCAGGAAAGGCGATAGCATTTGAAATGTAAATAAAGAAAATACCCAATAAAAAAGATTCTGCAAATAAAAAAACTAAAAACTAAAAAATAAAATAAAAAAAAAACTAAGTAGAAAACGCTCAATAGGCTAAGCTGTATTTAAAACGAAGTTCCTTTGGATAGTGGCAAGATTATGGATTCCAGAGCAGGAAATTCATCATTAGGATAATCTTGCTTTATTCATTTATATTTTCTCAGTCATATTCCCCAAACCATGTATATATGTGTTTGATATAGGATTTCTCTATGTAGCCCAGGTTGGCCTTGAACTCCCAGCAATTCTCTTGCCTCAGCCTTCCCAAGCCTTCTGAGTGTACCACCATACATAGCTTTCTGAGATCCTTAATTGATAATGATAATTACCAGAAATATCCAAAAGAAATAAAGGCAATTAATCTGGAAGATCCACCTATAGTAGAAGAACAAATGAAATCTCATGTTCCTGTGTTTATTTGGGACTCTTGAGAGCTGAATTATTTCCAGTAAGTCAATTTTCTTGTGGAAGTTTATTCATGTAACCACCATGACATTTTTCATTTTAATGATTTTGATTTAGTTCTTCCTAGTGTAAGCTGCACAATTTATAGCTTTTGTACAGATGATGAATTGAAAACAGTACAGACAGTATGTTAGGCTTTGCATCCTCATCATTAGTAATATGTTGTTATTGTTGTTTGGGTTCTTTAGCACTGCTAAATAATCTCAGTGCCATTTGTCTTTTATAGAGTCAGACAGCTGAACTCTTACATGATTCTTCTAAGTTGTTTCTCATTGCCAGGGTGTATCATTTTTTACCTTTGGCAACTGAAATGTGAACAACTGCTTTTCCCATCTTCAAAATATCCTTCTAGTTTATTGACTTACAAATCCTGTGCCCTGGGAAAACAGAAACCCAAGTCAGTTACTATTTCTTGTAAGGAAGATGACAAGACACTGAACCAAGTTATATACTTAGTGACAGGTATTTAAACAGCTAACTTCCTTATTGCAGATTATTCTGAAAGTGAACAAAATATTTTGTTTATATAGTATTATGCTTATTATTTTCCTGTGTTTATTTGGGACTCTTGAGAGCTGAATTATTTCCAGTAAGTCAATTTTCTTGTGGAAGTTTATTCATGTAACCACCATGACATTTTTCATTTTAATGATTTTGATTTAGTTTAGATAGCATTGTTGTTTTGTTTTGTTTTTCTTTTTTTGATGCTCCTAAATTAAGTATCTGAATTAAGTCGAAGAAAACAATTGCTGGACCTGATACCACAGGTCTGTAATCTGACCTAACTGGGAGCTGAGGCAGGAGGATCTCAAGTTCAAGACCTGCATTGACTGTAGGTGAATTCAAGACAAGCCTAAGTAAATTACTGAGACCCCCATCTCAAAAGGAAAATAATGATAACAATATTAAGAGGGCTAAGGTAATAGCTAATGTTAAAAGGTTTGTTTCCCATGTCAGAGGCTTGAATTAAATTCTTAGTACTGACAATGGAAGGAAAATAGTATCAAAATAACTAACAAAAATAGTTGTCCCCTGAGACAGTAAAAGTTTTATAAAACGGAATTTGAACCTGATTAACAGAAAATATTCTATGTCATTTTTGTGAATATTGTTCCTTCCACTTTATTTGCAGAGATATCCTGATGAGCATCACTATGGGGAAGCTCATAGACCAGGAGCTCATAACCATTGCACGCCACTACCGTGTACCTGAGATTATGGATCCAGACTTAACATACTTAATTGCCCAGGCCCATGAAAAGTTCAAGAAAAATATGTTTGAGAATTTTGACATGTTCGTTTATAACTGTGTGTATGAAGACAGAGAAAAGTAAGTTTTGTTTTATTGATTCTAATAAATCACTTAAGTTATGTGAACTTAAGTAGTAAAGAAATTTATGTATTTTAATGAAAATGGGCAAAGAGCAAGTTGACATGCCTCATCATACTGAACATTTTTAGCAAAACTATCTTAAATCATAGGAGATGGGGTGGATAGAGGAAATCTTCTATCTTTAAGATGAATAGGCTGCCCTCTTTCATTTTCTTTTGTTTCTAGGTGCTTTTGACTAAAATAGAGTAAGATGTTATAGGGTTTAATGATGAGCTATCATCTTTTATAGTATTTTGGTACTAAGTAGGGTTTATAAATTGTGGCTTTTATAATAGACAGAGCAGAGACCTTGCAAATAAACTTTCTATGGATTTGGGGAGGGGACTATTTCTTTTTTAAAAATAATGAAACTCTGTGGGATCTATTTCTAATGCACTGCTCATATGTGTTTAATTTTGCTAGGTCATTTAAAAAACTTATTTTAAAAAGAGTTTTTGTTTTTATTTATGTGTTTTTGTATATTGTTTCTCTGTGTGCATGTGTAGAGCACCGTAGTACCTGTGGAGGTCAGAAAAGGGTCCTGGATCCCCTGGAGCTGGAGTTACAGGTGGTTGTGGGTCAGCAGCATGGGTGCTGGGGGCCTCCAAGAGAATAGCAGCAAGCATTTTTAACCACTGAGCCATCTCTCAAGCTCCAGATTATTTTTTATGCATAGCTTGATATATATTTGGAGTCTAGATCTCAGCATCTTTATTGTAAAAAAGGATCTCTTGTTGTTGTTTTTGTTGTTGTTGTTGTTGTTGTTATTTGGATTCTAATTTTGTGTGTTCATGAAAGAACACTGGTTGACTGAGAACACTGGGGAAATTATGCTCTGTAAAGTGATCTTTGGTCTCCTGTAGAGAACATAACTTGATTCTGAGAAAATCAAAGGGAAGGCCCCAGTTGGATTTGGGTCCAAGGAAAAGCCCCAAAAAATACCCCCAAGACATATATACTTGTGGTGCAGGCTCTAAATGCCTGTCTAATTAGGAGATATTTTCAAATATCAAAATCAGTTTGACTAATGGTCAAAAATGCCGATCAGTTACTTAGAGCAACACTTACGGCTACAGCTTTAATATGCTGTACTACTTACTACCTACCAACAATTGGAATCTGAGTCTTGAAAGGCTTTTCTGAGAATAGTCTGGTCACCCCCAAAGTGGAAACTATTAATGAAATGCAA
>JADRCD010128162.1:0-11551 GCA_019843815.1 Montemys delectorum | reverse complement strand
ACTATCAACTCTCAGCTTAGCTACAATGGAGGTAAAATCCTTTGGTGATGTGAGGGTCATTGAAGTATAGCCTTATTACAATGAAATCCAATGTCTAAAAATTGTTCTTATTTTGGGCTTGTACCACAGTAAGAGCCAAGATTTTTTTAATACAAATGCTTTATTTAACAGTTGCAGGTCATTCCATGGGCTAGGTAGTAGATATCCAGGACCCAGCAGCAAGGTCCGCACAATCTCCGAGCTTCTCTTTCTAACTCCAATAGGGTGAGCACATCACTCTCTCGAACAGGGCCTTTGACATTTTGGATGATAGAGCAGCTGGTGTCATCCATAAATTCCACTCGCACCTGCGTGCACTGTCCCTGCGAACCAATCCTGCCCAGCACTTTGGTTACCCTAGCCAGCTTGATGGGCTGCACACGACTCATGTCCATGATGGCGGCGATCTGGTGGAGAGCAAGAGCCAAGATTTTAAACTCTACTAAATACAAAACAAACAAAAAGACTTTATATATTTATGTTCATTTAGGAAAATACCAGTAGTGATGTATTATTTTGAAGTATACAGTTAATATGTTTGGAGTTATTTAAAATTTATATTGAGAAAAATGTATTTTCACTATTGTTGTAGACGAGCATCTACATAATTCTGTTAAATTGATTGTTGTTTCAATCGAACAACTTTTATAATACTTATTTGTATTGTTATACTATTTTATAAATTTTAAGGAATATGACAAAAAAGATATTGTAGGTATTGAAGGGGGTTCTCTGGGAGGAGTGGGGGTACAAAAGGGAAACAAGAATGTGATTTAATTCTATTTACTTAAAATATGTTTTTAAATGTTAACAAATTCAGATAAATTGAAATCATGTAACTTTTCTCATCATAATCCAATAAAAGTTTAAAAAAAAAAACAAAAAAAAACAAACAACAACAACAACAAAAGATATCTACACCCAGGACGATTAAGTTTGATTAACTAAGCTGGATTGATAATCCTCTAGGAAACAAATTTCTGGGCTGGCTTCTTGGGAGTATCTTGATTAGGGTAAGTACTGCAGGAAAAACCACCCTAAAAGTGGGTGTCATCATTCCATAGGTTTACAATTTGTATTATATAAAAAGGAATAAGTGAGCTTAGCACCAGCATTCTCACTGCCTGAGGACATAACATGTCTAACTGTCTCAAGTTCTTACTGCCAGAACTTTTGTGTAAGAAGGAACCGAATCTTTGAACTGTGAACCAAAATAGATCTTTTCTTCTTTATGCTACTTTTGTTGGTGTATGAGAAGTAAATTATACACTACCCAAAGTAATCTACAGATTCAATTCAATCCATATAAAAATGCCAAAGACATTTTAAAAAGTGATAATGGAAAAAGTAATCCTGAAGCTTTTATAGAACAAAAAAAGACTTTGAAGAGATTGAATGGAGCTAAGAGAACAAAGTTAGGGAAATCCTATTTCTTCACTTTAAAATATATTATGAACCTATTGTTGTAGAAACAGTACACTACAGGTATAACACTAGCACATTGCATAGTGGAACAGGAAAGAGACCTCAGAAATAAACACACACACATACATATTTTTGTTTCATAAATTACATATATTTAAATATATCAATACATATCACACATGTAAATAAAACAAATGAAACATGAATGCAGTAAAAGTAAAAAGACTACAAAATATGTGGAAAGATCTAATCTAGCCTTCAGGCATGGGGAACAATGATGTATACAACAAATGCTCATCAATCCTCTATAAAGTAATGAGCAAGAAGCATTGGTTGTATGTGGCCAAATTAGCAACTGATTGAAAGAGCATAGGACTACTAGCCTACAGAACCCTTTCCACTTCCTAACTTACTCTTCTTTTCTTTTTTTTATTTTTATCTCTCTTTATTCTCATCTCTCAACCCCTCTCTGCCTGTTCATTACTCCTCATCATCCAAATTTGAGCTGCCTTGCCTCTCTCCTTCCTGAGATGTTCTGCCTTTGGTTTTTGTTAAATCCTATTTCTTCATGAAGGGCATCTTCAAGTCCTCAGTCCACCAAACACTCTTTCTAACTCCCACTTTCCCTTGGACTCTATAGTACCCTACAAAACTAACCCTTTAGCTCCATCACAGTGCTGATATAATATTCATGTTTTATTATTATTATTATTATTATTTACTTGTTTTAAATTAATTATATATTTTCAGTTTGGGGGAAAGAAGGTATGTCCTAAAACATTATATTTTTGTTACATATATCATAATTATTCCTTAATTGATAGTTTATGTTTTAATTTTCCTTGTATTTTTTTATGTTGTAATATCTTTTAGTTAAATTAATTTATTTATTGATTTTACAATCCCATAACAGCCATTCCTTTCCTCCCAGTACCCCCTCATGCAAGTTCTCCTCACATTCCACCTCTCCCTTACCTCTTATTCCCCCTATTGTTTGGGGACCGGCATGAAGACCAAGCTGCTTATCTGCTAAATATGTGCAGGGGGCCTAAGTCCACCCTGAGCTCACTCTTTGGTTGGTGATTCAGTCTCTGGGAGCCCCCACGAGTCCATGTTTGTTGAAAATGTTGGTCTTCCTATGGAGTTCCTTTCCTCCTTGTCCCAATTTTCCTCTAAGACTCCTGGAGCTATACCTAATGTTTGAGTGTGAGTCTCCACATCTCTTTCCATTGGCTATGTTAGGTTGCTGTCTGAAAGCATAACTAGAGCCAGGGATTGATTGGTTCTTGCCCACAGAATGGGTCTCAATTGCCACAAATAACATAAAATACTTTTTTTTTCTCTTTCTTTCTTGCGCTGATAGGATATGGCTAGGTGGCAGATGGATGATTAATTTCTATTTGCAGAAAAATGATCAGAGTAGTGAGTGGACAACTGGGTGAGTGATGTTCTAGATGGGTGTGTTGGCTATGAGATTCTCTCTGCTCTGCACTTCCTTCTGGCAGGAAGTTTGACCTATCAGAGACCTGGCCTGTCTATCAGATACCTGTGTTCCCCTGTCTGCAGAGACCTTTCCCTTCATCAGTATGTTGCCAACTACTCCTTCTTTATTTTTTCAGAAAAAAATATTTTTGTATTGTTGTGAAATGTGGTGTACTCAACTGCATTCTTACAGTATGCATTGATCATTTTGCTTAGTAACATGCATTAATAGATAATACTTAGTGATGCTCCTTGTTGCCTGATAATGTGCAGAACTCTCTGCCCTGCTTTATCTTTCACTAGATATATACTGGCTAACTGTCCAGGACAAGTATTTTGCAATACTATGAAAACCGTTCCATCCTATGAAGACCATCCCATCTGTACTTGTCTCAACCTTCATTTCTTCTTCTCTTTTCCCCACTTCCTTGTCCCTCTTAAGTCCTCTCTTCCTATGCTCTATACTGACATATCACTGAGAACATTGAGGTTCTCCAAATGTTTCTCCTTCTGAACCTTAGGCTGACCTACGTGACCTCAGAAGGCCTTCTAAGTCATCTCCTTGGATCTCTACATCTGGGCCCTAAATGTAAATCTGGATTCACCACCTCCAGTAAGCCTTCTCAGTGTAGACAATCCAAACTCTATCAGGAAGCCTTTAGAATTTACCCTGATATAAACTTAGACTCCAAAAGCAAGAGGGACTCTTACTCCCAAGCTTTGGCTGTGCATTAGTTTCCACTCGGTACATGTGCAATGTGCCTGGAAAAGTTCCCACTGTTCTGGCTGAGCTTCTAGACAGCATGCTGTGATACAGGAGGTTCTGTGTCAAATTTGCAATTAACTAACTACTGTACTTAAGCTAATCTCTGCCTAATTAATGACCACTCTAGCCATTGGTGCTGATGGAGCAGGACTGCTCCTGCTCAGAATGTGGCTTCCTCAGGTTCAGCCATGTAAGGAGAAAAAAGTGGTACCCATCCAGCCCCCCCCAATTAGAGTCTTAGGAGAGTTCAGTTAAATCATAGGGGATTGAGAGTAACATGAATTTGCATTCCGAAGCCTCAGCCTTCTGGATCTTTGGAAAGTGCTGTTCTGACATTCCAAACTCAGTTTTCATCCTTCCCCTTCTCACTTCTCACTTCCTCTTCATTTCTACTTCTCCCCCTGCAAAAATCAGTGAAGTATTTACTATGCAAATTTGCTGACACTCCAACTGCCCCTGCATTAGCAAATACTTTTCAAACTTTCCACTTATTTCAGGTTAACACCACAAAAACATTAGCATGGCAAAAGTACATAGTGAAAGAAAGATATATATTAAATTTTCCTTAATAAAATGTTTGTTATGATCACAGCATATTTAGAGAATAAAGAAGAGAGCAGAGAAGTATTCCACACTAAATCAATCTCAGGTAATTTTGGAGCATTTCTTCCCAGGGTTTGCTTGATTATTTGCTTGATAGTTTGTTTTGTTGCCAGGATTTCAGTAGGTAGCCCAAGCTCGACCTGGACTCCTAACTCTCTGCCTCAGCTTCTTAAATGCTCAGATTATGAGTATATGCTACGATGTCTGGCTTTCTATTCTTTTCTATGCAGTCTTTTCAATGAAGTCTGTAATTTTCAGCTCTGAATATTGATTTCATGAACATTGTCCTGCATGGTATATATAAGACTTGAATATAACCTATACAAAAATGTTTAAATTACAAATGTACCATTGCAATGCTATAATGTTCTATCTATATTTTTCAGATTTGTATCTGTATATTAAACTATGAGGTCGATATCTTAATGTACTTACTTATCTGTAAAGATATGTGCTCAGAGAACTGAAGTAACTCACCCATGTCCACAGGGTGGGGAGACAGCAAGGATACTCCTTCAATATAGACTTCCAAATTTCAAGACCTGACCACATTCCCATTGAAAATACTTCAGCTTAAAAGTATGTTAACAAGTTTTTTCCACAATGTTGGTTTTGCATGTTTGTGCATGCATGGAAGAACAATCTTACGTTTCTGCTCAAGTGACTTTGGAGGTGACAGCTTTTACTGGGTGGTATCCAGTGCACTGTGTGTGGTAGGCCAGACAGAATCAAAGAGAATAAGACCCGTGTATAGATTTCTGTTTGTAATCACTTAAGACTCATCTCTGAGCAGGCATCATCCTTTCTGGTTGTATTACTGTGATCACTTAGTCCGTGTGGCTATCGACAAAACACAGCCTTGGAAGCACATAGATTTTTAAACTTAATGCTGATATTGCTGCTGTTGCTTTCCTGGACTTAAAAAAGTCACACAGTCTCTGAAAACCTCAGTTTTCTCACCTGTGAAATAGGAATCAGGGCAGAGATTATGATTCTATTCTACAGAGATTTCTGCTAAGAGTCTTTAGTGGGGCACACAGTAAATAAGCATAAAACATTTTGTTTTTCTCTTTACAATTGATAGAGCTCTGTAAAAGCAAATTTTTTTCTGTTTTAGTTAGGCCCTAAGATATTTGGAGCATTTGTGTTCTTGACTGCTATCACTCATTCAGATGCAATTTCTGGTTTTTATTGAGTTTATATTCTGAGATGGGCTCTGAGCTAAATTAGAAAGATATGGAGCGTATTTTTCTTTACTTAACCTCTGTCTCCAATAATATCTCTAGTTACTTTTGTCTAGAAGAAGAAAGCTTGAGGAGAAATTGATTCCCAATCCATTGCAATGGACCCTGTCTAGATAGTTTAAAAGCTCTTTGAAGGAAGAAAGTCTCTAAGTTTGTCAGGAAGCAATGCTGCCAGATAATGTATTTGTGATATAAGAATCTCCCCAAATAACTCACCATGTAACAACTAGAGTCAGTGTTTTATACAGGAAGATCCTGTAAAGGCAGCTCTTCCTTCTCAGTTGCCTCAGATTGTTTGCTTCCTCAGTTCCTTTGTACTGAAGCCTGTGTTGAGCAACTCTCTCAATCCGTTTCTGAAGCAGGGCTTGACAGAGCTCTGGTTCATCATCTTACATATGATTTGTTTAATTAATACGAAAGGAAACCTTATTTGAGTATCATTATTATGAAATGAGACTATTTTAAAGCTTTTATTATAACATTCTCATCTGTTTCATTAAATAATTCCCATATATGTACACAGTTAGTGTAAAAGAAACATTTAGTTTTTTCTTTTTATTTTCTACTCTTCCAACTGCCTGTAATTACTTTCTGTATTCATTTATATTTCCTAGTGTATTTCTATTAACTAATGTATACAATGTTTACTGATTTGATACAAACATTTCCCTTGCAATCAATACTGCCTGCTCAGCAGAATTCACCCTGTAACAGGATGGGTAGACATATAATCAAATCTACAAACTATCATTACGTAAAACTGCCTTTTATGTATACAGATCACACAAATTCCAGTGCTAACATAGAACCAACCAATTGATTTTGCTACACCAATCAGAAAATGCCTTTTATGGGTGGTATTGAACTAAGCTTCTTAATTCAATATGAGACTGCCAAACAGTCCCATTTTAAAAGAAGAAACAAAAATGGAGTAGTAAGATCTATAATATCAATTGCACATCAAAACAGCATCTTCATTACTGTGTGACTCCATGAGTGAGAAAGGTCTAAGTAGTTGGAGCATGAAGTAAGGTTTAAGGTCAATTTAGTATTTTGTTTCCTTTTGTGTGTGTGTGTGTGTGTGTGTGTGTGTGTGTGTGTGTGTGTAACTTCATAGTCATCCCTTACATAATAGGTGCTGGGAGTCCACTAAATATCTTTAGAAAAGAGAGTTTAGGCCACTTCTACACCTTGACATTCAAGAAAAAAAGCCAAATAAAGTGAAGAAAAGGAAACTGAATAAAATAAGTGGCTATGGTATTATGGGAAGATTTATCAACCAGCTCTCCCTCACTCTTCAGGATGCCACTCATGTTTCAGCATTTCTAGTGTAGCACAGCCAAGTCCTATTGACAATAGATCCTGCCTGAATTCCCATGGCCCTTCGAGCATCATGACAGCCAACTGGGATTTAAAATATTCACATATTTATTTCTGTTGCTTTGCACAGGACAGGGCACAGAATGAATCAATGAACCCATAGTTGAGTTTCATCAGTGCAAATAGCCTCACATATAAAAAAAATGCCCAGCATAATGGATTACACCTATAACCCCTGCACCCTAGTAAGCTGAGGAAGGTAGTCAGTTCAAGGTCAGTCTGGGCCTTGGTTTAAGGCTTTGTCTCAAAACAAAAGAAATGGGAAGCCTAGTAGAAGGTTTTGAAGGTAAACTGATAATAAAGCTATTGCATTATCAGGTAAATATGGGAAAGGAAAAGGCATTCAGAATCATCACTATGAATGTTCTTTAGCCCAACATTTAAGATTTTTCCCTTGAGGAGGATAGATATAAGCTGTGGTAATTAAAACTCTGCATAGGACTTCAAAGATCATGGGCCAATACAAGGTACCCCTGAGGAGGAGAAATAACAAGGCCAGAGGTGAAACTCAAAATCCAGGCTCCAGCCCACAATCCAATCCTACTGAAAAGGAAATCTCAGAACATCCCCCAAAGGCACTGCTACAGCAAACTACTACACAGGACATGACCAACAGAGTCAACCCATGGTCATTAGCTCCTCCTCAGATCCTTTAGTTGCAGTATATAAGAGTACATTCTTATTGTGCCAAAAGATGCAAAGTCAAAAGAGGGATGAGATGAGAGAATAACAGATAAGATTGCTGTTGAATGGCAGTGTGACAGGCATCTCTACTACAAAGAAGAGTCATGAATGAGGTCCGAGATAAATGGGGAATTTTGACAAGCAATTTCAATGCTAAAGCCATAAAAGTGGTCATATGTCAGGGGCCTACTTTTAAAAAGCATCCCCTACTTGGTATAATTGGAGGAAAGATGGGATGTTTGAAAACAAATACATTGATGGAAGGCTCATTTTTTTTTTTATTTGAACTTGAACATTTATTTTTCGAAAGAATTTTACTCAGGAAAGCTATGAATAGATAGCTCTGAACTTTAGTTAGAATTGAACATGTCTAACATGCTTTTAAACTTATTTTTGTCTGTCTCTGAATCAGTGAACTTCTGGATTGATGAGGTGTCTTAGTTAAGTTTTCTATTGCTGTGAAAAAAATACCATAACCAAAAACAACTTGGGGAGAAAAGGGTTTATCTCAGCTCTCATGTTCCAAACATATTTTACCATGAAGGGAAGTCTGGGCAGGAACCTGGAGTCAGGCTGAAGTAGATGCCATGGGGGATCACTGCTTATTAGCTTGCTCCTCATGGTTTGCTCAGGCTACTTTCTTGTATACCTTAAGATCACATCTAGGAATAGTACTACCGCCAATGGGCTGGGCCTTTGTACATCAATCAGCCACCAAGATAATGCCTTACAGACTTGCATATAGGCCAATCCCATGATAACATCTTCTCTATTAAGATTCCTTCTTCCCAGATGACTTTGCCTTGTGTCAGGTTGACATAAAAACTAGCCAGCACAGAGGTATCTGATAAACATAGATGCATGCACAGCAAAATTGAAGAGGAATTATTACCATAGTTGCACCTAAACAGAGACACTGATCAATGGGTTCTTGAATGTCCAGGAAGGACTTGATATAAACAAGAGTGTGCTTACTGCCAATTTCTGTGCAAAGTCCTTCATAGGGAAGTCACCCAGTTGTGAACCAAGCAGTAAAGCTGTATAAAGAACAAGTTGGAGGAACAGATCAATGTTGAGTGCCTGCCAAGGAGAATGGAGTGTCTGGAGGAGATTTACTCAGTTTCAAGGTCACCTGTGTGTGTCAATAAAAGTTATGTAGCCAAAGTGTGCAGCTTATGGGCTTATTTTATTATCTATTAATGTATGCATGTGTTTATGTGTGTGTGTCTGTGTTTGTGTTCTTACTCAATGGTAACAAATATTTTTGACACTCATACCACTTTAAAATTATAAAACCTTTAAGAATTGATAAAATTCCAGTGAGCAATCTAGTAGAAATAAATTAAAGTGAACAGGAGAAAGTTAAGAGAATCCCAAATTAATCTAGAGAAAAAATTTATTGGCAAACTGTCTTGGCACTTAAAACTCTGTTGTTCTAATAATTAGTGTGTCTGTGATGGTGCTAAAATCATGCTGTTTTTATTATTATAGCTCTGAAATATAACTGAAAACTGGGGATGGTCATTGGTAACTCCAGAAGTATATTTTTAGATTACTCTGGGCTGTTTTGGCTATCCTGGTTCCTTTGTGCTTCCAGATAAAATTAAAATTGTTTATTTTAAAATTATGCAAAGAATTGTACTGGAATTTTAAAGGGCAATAGACTAATTCTATAGATTGCTTTTGGCTTTATAGCCAATATTAATTTTATCAAATCACAGACATGATAAGTATTTTGATCTTCTGGCATCTTCTTTTACTTTATCTTTTTAGTGTGCTAAAGATTTTATTGTAAACGTATTTTACTTTCTTAGTTAGATTTGCTCTAGGAGTTTTTGAAGCTATTGTGAATGGGGTTGTTTACCTGATTTCTTTTTTGGTGTGTTTGTTATTTATCTATGGGGAAGCTACAGATCTTTGTATGTTGATTTTTGTATCCTACTACTTTGATGTATGTGTTTATTGGCTTTCAGGGTTTGGAGTCTTTAGGGTATTTCATGCATAGAATCATATAATAAAGATACTTAGACTACTTCCTTTCCTGTTTTTCCTGTCTTTATAGCCTTTGTCTCCTTTACTTCTCTTAGTGTTCCATTTAGTACCTCAAGGAATATATTGAATAGGAGGTAGAATGGATATCCTTGTCTTATTCCTGATTTAATATAAAAGTTAGTCAGGGTTAGATATTGGAGTTGATGAGTTGTAATTCTGTTACCCTCTCTATCTCATAGAGTTTTTCTATGAGAAGGAAAGAGTGATAGAAACATCTCATAGAAACTAAAGATTCATAGTTTATTTCCAGTGCGAAAATGCATTTTAAAAAATTTTACTAGAAATCTATGGAAGCTTCTGATTGGTTGTTTAACCTTGGTCAGAAGTTTATTTCAATAAATATATTAGTTTAGTAGGGATAAGATATTCTTAACAACAAGAGAGACCCAGAATGAGAAGATACACTGAGTGCTTTAGAGAAAAAGGCTATCTGTGTTTCTAGGAGCAGAAATAACTACCTAGAAATTATTTTGCAAAATAAAAATTCTTATAAAAATACAGAAGCATCTAACACTTAGCATGAGTGTTAATTGATGTCCATTATTCACCAGTATCCACACCTAGCTGAGAAATAATTGTGGTATCCTTCTTTTGAGAATTTTATATATGACTATTCTATTTACATCATATCTCCCCAACTCCTCCATTGTCCCCTCTCTTTCTCAGATTCACGATTTCTGTTCTTTAGTTATTATTGCAACACACACACACACACACACACACACACACACACATACATGCACACGTACACTTACACACACACTACTACAACTTCTCTAAACCAGTAAACTCTCCCACTGCATTCTAAATTATTTCTAAATTTATCCTTATACCCACAGATAATTGTAGCTCTCATCCCTCACCAAGGAAGCTTCTTTTATAAGCAGATGCATATCATTACAGAAAGATGTGACTGTGTAATTAATATAAAGAGAACAATTGAACATAGGTTCCCAGAACCAGTTGCTACTTCTACGACATAACTTCTACAGCAAAGGATGTAGAAGCAAAGGCTGAAGATCATGATCAAAGGAGTGGAAGAGGTTGTAGAATCCAGATGACTAGGGCATCTGATAGAGAAAGGGTATCATCTATGTATGACATGGAAGCTGCACCCTTAAACCCATCCCAGCAATATAATTGCCTAAAAAAAACATAAAACATGATAACAGAAATTGATATGACCATATGGATGAGGAAAATATCACAAGGCCATATTGATAGATGAAGAATGATAGACAATTTATGACGATGCTCTTTTCTTAAAGTCCCTTCCCACTGTGAGAACTAAACAAAGATAGTGGTTGATGAAAGCAATAAAGAATTCAAGTCTGAATGTTGCTTGATAAGCACACATGAGATCTAGGACACATTGTGATCTACTATGTAGTGTGTAATTATTAAAAAAAAACAATCCATGCTAATGCTGGCTACATGCTGCAAGCCACGGTTTTCCCAGGTTTCCATGGTTAACCTGCCACTGAACAGCTTGCATTTCCCAAGGTATCCTTCCCCTGGGCCTACCCTGCTGGGATGGATGGCTACTGGCTCCAAACCCCAGCCCCTTATATTGAAAATGCTTGAGGCTTATAATTTATCAGTCAGACTTGTAACAGTAAATCCTCAACACCCAAAGAGGCCATACAAAGAACTCAAAACTCAATTGACGTTGATAAAACTGCATGCTTAGATTGAGCAGATCCACCACTAAACACTGTATTCTCCATCTATGAAATCCCTTGCAACTTGTGATTTCTTTAGGCCACGTGCTTCTGCTCCATTTTCCTTCTACCTCTTCTTCTGTCTTCCTCTTTCTCCTTCCTCTTCTCACTTCCTCCCCTCCTCTCTCTCCCTCTCTCTTCAAAACCTTCCTTCA
>JADRCD010128161.1:0-11027 GCA_019843815.1 Montemys delectorum | reverse complement strand
TATTACCTTTTCATTATTCATTTTTGGCTGAAAAAGATTTAGTATGTTTCTGATCCCTAGTTATTGTGAATAGAGCAGAAATGATCATGACTGAGCAAATATCTGTGTATTAGGATACTGAATTATTTTGCCATATGTCTAGAAGTGCTACAGCTGGGTTGCATGGTGGATGTTTTCAGCTTTATGAGACTTCCCTACTTCAAATTCCTAAGTAGCTGAAGAGTTGGCAGTACCATAAATAAGAAATGAGCATTCCCGTTTCCTTTGTTCCAGTATTTGTTGTCAGTTGTTTTGTTGACCTTTATCATCTTGACTGGAGTAAGATGAAATCTCCAAATTATTTTGATTTGCATTTTCAGAGGATACAAATCTGCACCAGGCCATATCTTTTCATGTAATGAACCCTCCAGCACTCAGATTTGGTTTTATCTAATTGAATTGTTGATCAAAGGGGTCCATTTGAATCCATAAACAACCCAAGTTGTTGCCAAGATTGTAATAGTTGCTCTCCACTAGTGAACAGCATGGCTCCATTGCTGAAGACAACATAACCTACATGACTCAGTGAATATGGAGAAGTTGCTTGGGCCTACATAAAACCTTTGCCCTTATTTTCTAGTGTCTTTGGTACAGAAAGATACTCAGCATTCTACAAAAAGAAAACATAATCATCATCGAACTATAAACCCTTTAACCTATAACCCTGTCCTCTCTATGAGATATGCCAGGTTAAAGGTGGCATGAAGCTTTTGGGTGTAATCAACCCATATATGATTTGGTGTAAGGCCTACATTGCAAGATAGAACACATTCCTGACACTATTTGGGTGACCATGAACGCGATACTAAATTGCTCAGGCACTGAAGATAAAACCAATAACTACTATTATAAAATAATAAATAAGTATAGGAATAAGATACCTCATAGTGACATTCTGTTCAACCCAATAGTAGAGTCTCTAGATCAATCAATTTCTTTGGTTATCACCAATCATGTAAGATACTACTTCTGCAGCAGACAGAGACTAATACAAAGTCCCACAGCCAGACATCATGCAGAGAATGATAGTTCTTAGAACACTCAATCCTAAATGGAGTGTCTCCATAAAAGAACACCCCTCAGAGATCAAGGAAACCTGAGTAGGAGAAAGGAACAATAGTAAAAGAGCCAAAGGAGATGAAGCACACCTGGATGATAAAAAGAGCCTCTAAGTCAACATAAATAAAGCTCTCAGGAACTCACAGAGACAGATGCAGCATTTGTAGAGCCTGTGTGGGAGTGTACCAGATCATCTCTGTATGCTATGGTTTGCAGTAGAGGATTTTTATAGGATTCCTGAGTGTACAAATGGGTAGTTTACTAACTCTTGAGCATTTTCTTGTGCTCTTTTCTTCCTGTTCATTTGTTCTGTCAAATGTTGATGTGTTGTTTTTTGTTGTTGTTGTTGTTGTTGTAATATGAAATTACTAGTAACAATGAACATGTTTGAGGTACTTTTTAGAATTTTTTTTTCTTTTCTTGAGATCTATTTGTTCAGATTCTACATTTCTAGATATATTTCTTTGGTTATTACTTTTATATACACTAATATATGTGTACTTTACATAGACATATACATAATATTCTAATATCGTGCTGTTGCTTTTGTTTACCTCATGACAGTTTGAACTGGATAATCAATAAACTGGCTCATCCTAAGAAGAGAATAATTTTTCCTCTCCCAGCAGAAATTCGAGTTCTGTAGTTCATTACTGAATGAGGAGGCTTTCAGGTTAGATAGGCTTTAAAAAAACTGTCCAAAATGTATAGTATCTTCAGCAACAGGTACTTACGTTAATCTCTGAAAAGCATCCAAAGGCCACATCAATTTCCTATGTCATTTTGAGAGTCATTTGGACCACACTGGCAAGCCATCCAAGAGGAAGTTGCCCTTGCCATGCTTGGTCTTTTTGTTAGTGTGAAGTTTTTATATGGATTCATTACCCTAGATGGCATAACTTCCTTCAAGTTATTTTAATACATATATAAAAACACACACTTATAAGTATGGTGAATATTTGGTAAACCCCTAAGGTTCCCTTTATGAACTACTAATTTCTGATGGGAGAGGAATAATTAGTCCCTCCTTAGGATGAGCCATTTTATTGGTTTTCCAGTACAATTGTCCACCCCTGAAAACATCAGTAGTGGAATATCTACCTAAGTGTGAAGAAATAGCTCTTTAATTGGACTTAATTCATATTCAATAATGTTTGTTTGTTTTGTTTTTGTTTTCTTCTGTAATGGTCTTTGACTATGACAAACATTAGTTTCTTGGGATTATGGCTGCAACCACACATTTTTGTAGGTATCAGGGTTAGTATTTAGAATGTAAATAGTAATTGCTTGTTTATTAAAGTGGTAATTGATTCTACTAGCCTGAGTATTTGGCTATATTTCCAGCTCCAGGTATTTATTTTTTGAAGCACCTCTCACCCTAGAGTTGCTCATATTCCATTGTCTAGGGTGAGAGGTGCTTCAAAAAATATCCCGCACACACAATTATTTAACACCAACTGCTCAAACTGAATGTGTGTGTGTGTGTGTGTGTGTGTGTGTGTGTGTGTATGTGCATGTGTGCCCACGACATTACGTGGAAAGAAGCAGTTATATATAGAATATAAGTATATAAGACAATTTTTAGAAGAAAATATGAATTTGACAGATAGTGAAGATGATTCATGTTTGGTGTAGGAGAGAGAAAATTGAAGGATGTAAATAATGATATTGTATCATGATTTCAATAATAATATTGAATATTATTTAATAATAATAATTTATTATCAAAATCTAGGAAAAACTCACTTATTAGTTTATAAGACATTGAGTTTTTCCCAGGGTTTTCTGAGATATAGCATCCTCATCTTGTAAAAAGCTCTCAATATCAATGTACAAACTTTTTATGTAATCGTACAGTTCTAAGATTTGACTGGGCTCAGCTACATGAAGGAATTTTTAATCAGATCCCTTATGACTGCATGATCATCAGAGAGACTGAAATTTTCTGCATAAATTTAATTTGTATGTCCTTCACATCCAGTAGCCTTGGGGATTTGAACTTTTTCAAAGCAGATGACTTCACACCAAGCAAGGTTACATCTGTCTGAAAATCTTGCAGAATGGCTACTGACCAATAATTAACATTAGCATGTTCCTACAAAGTACAGTATATATATATATATATATATATATATATATATATATATATACTCTATAGAATTCTTTACCATCTGTTTTATGTGTAATCTTTATTCATACGTGCAGTTTCTTGTTTAGCAATTAATTTTCTTGTTTATTTTATGAGGAAGTAATATAATTCATTCTTTCTTTTAGGTAATTATTATTTGTGAGTTTTCAATCTGTTTTAATGCATTCAGCAAAAGTTTGAAAATCATTTCCTTCAGTATATTTTTCTACTTTTTGGGTTTAATCTTAAAGTTAATAAATAGCAAAACACAAATGAAAATTGTTTCATAATTTAAAATATACACAAGTTGTTTAAATAAAGAACAGAAGTCATGAAGAATAACTAATAATGTGTACACAAACTATTCAATAAACAGAATGAAAGACTCTGTTTAACTTAAAAGTAGATTTGACAGTAAATAAGTAAACAAAAATAATTAGAAATATTTTTAAATACTTGTACATATATTTCTATCAATGTTTTCCAGTAGAATTATCTTCCAAATACTAAATAATGAATTGTATGCAGGGAGAGGAGGAGGAGGATGGTGAGGAAAGAGGGATGGAGGGATGGATGATAAAGGAACATGAAAAGATTGCATCCCTTGTTACTTGGAGTTTATGAATTGTACATTACTACAAAATAAGAGTGTTTGTCAGTTTCATTAGGCTTTGGACATGAAGAAATTAGGTGTTTATAAAAGAAAATCAGAATTTAGACTTGTGGTGACACAGAAATAAATGCTATATGAAGCTGACTGGGAGGGACATAATCTGGTCTAAGAGGGGATTTAAAAGATGCAGGCATTCACCAGTGTCTATAGAAACAAGGGTTAGGGAAATAAAAGACCTGTAGAGAAGGTGTATCTATCACCAGTAGAGAAGGTGATATGACAGCTCTTACTCATGGTGAGTGTCCATATGTAGCTGAACCTTGCTCGATTTTTTTAAAACTGCAAAATGTACCATTTTTTCAATCCTTTTTTTCATAATAAAATTTTTTAAAATGTTATTTAATTCATTACTTTTATCTATAAATATGATTGATTTTGGAGCATTTACTTCATAAACATGCAAAATATAATTAGGTTTTATTTCATATTTTCCTAAACTGGATCTATATTCTTTATTCCTCAGCACTACCCATTGGGAGACAACAAACTGAAATCTGTAAACAAACAGAAATGCTTACTGCTGGGCATGGTTTTATCAGATGTTGTTGGATGTGAAAATGACTAGCAATCATATCATATCATACTCTTCTTTACATAATTATTTAAATAATAAGTATTTGAGTTTAGAGTGTGTGGAGATGTGTATACATATTTTTATACTTTTGAACCATCAAGTCATCAGATATATAGTAACCTCAGTTGAATAAATAACATCCTACCAACTCCAAGCAGTATATATTTCTCAGTTTGGATACTTTACAATACAGAGGAATATTAAGTGTGTGTGTGTGTGTGTGTGTGTGTGTGTGTGTGTGTGTGTATGTGATATGGGTGTGTTGTTGTGATTGCGGTTGTTTTTTTCTGTTGTGCTGTTGTTGGGTATTTGGTTTCTTGGTTTGTTATATGTCTATATGTTTAATAAAGAGAAAGAAGGTAATGTGCTCAATAGGTAGAAATGTAAGATATATTTGGGAAGAGATATATAGGGGAAATGCTGATCAAAATATATAGTACAAAATTTCAATAAAAAAATTATATAACTTGGTCAACTAATCTGGAACCTTGAGGGTTCCAAGAAACAGAACCATCAATCCTAGGGTAAGCACAGACTGGACCTAGGCCAAATGTCCACATTATAACTCTTTACTTATCCTGGTGTGTTGTGGATGACCCTAGTGCTGCCTGTATTTTGATATTCATTCTGCTTCCCCAGGAGGGGTTGTCTGGAATGAGGAATGAGTCACATATGCAGGTGACTTCTTGTGAACCCTCTCCCACCCCAAATGAATAAAGGGACCAAGCATTGGGCCAGGTTTCACAGGAAAGAGAGGAAGCAGGCGAGAGATAAGGGCTTTTAGACAGCAATAGCAAAAGGACAAGATGTAGCTACCAGTATCTCCTGGTTTCAATGGCAGATTGGCCCGGATTCCCTACCAGAGGATTTAGGTTTAATATGACTTACAAGATTAGGATTCTAGTTGTTGCGCCCAGCAATTGAGTTACCAGTGTTTCTGAACTAAGTTTCTATTGTGTTTTCCTTCACAAGGTGGCTTGTCTTGGTTCCAGAGAGAAAGATACAGTGGCAAAGCATAGGTTTGCCCGATGAATACCACAAAAGGCTATGAGAGTTTTGAAGCATGGGGCTGGCATGGTAGCAACGCACCAGTGGGAACTTAGCGAGCTGGGTGGAGAAATTTTGGAACTCTGAGTCAGTTTCCAAGAGAAAAGAACAGGCAGGTCATTGACCACCAAGCATGGCCATCCAGCCCTCGAGGGCAGAGAGTAGCTGGGAATAGTGCAGGAACTTGTGTTTCTTTTTTAATATTTCATGCAACACTGGTGGTCTGAGGTACTCCATTAACTACCATGACTGACTACAGATATCTGCAGATGGAATGCTGTCACAATAAATGCAGCCTTTGTAATGCTTCTTCTTCTTGTCGATATTAAGATACCCTTCATCTAAATCAGAATCAACAGTTTCCTACCCACATGAATTCTGCCCCACCAATAACTATAGCCCCAAACGACTGCCCATAGTTTAGGTCTAAGATAAATTCCATCCCATAAATAAATAGTTGAGATAGCAATGGCACAGGCAAATAAGGCTTTATACAAATATGCAGTGTTCTTATTAGTTCTTATTTAGTTCTTATTCTAGAAAGCCTCAGAAATGCCATATTATACTTCCAAGTTGGAAGTCCAATCCCTTTAAATAGTGACATCATTTGAATTTGAAACAGTAACAAGAAGAGTCTGAATGCAACTAGCAGTCTAGACTGGAGATTTTCTTGATCTTGAGAACCAGAGATTTATTTCCCTATAGAGGGGAAACAATTTCTATGTCTAGGCAACCCACAGTGGGGTTTTTACAAATGTGAACAAGGTCCAGTGGAAGTCCAATGATGAAAAATCAATCAAGCCAACACAAGTACCATGAAAATGACTAGGATAATGAAAAGATTGCAAAATAACATATCTTTTAATGTGCTCTCAAATTCATGCCTACATGCTAATGCTAACCAGAATAGATGTTTGCCAATAACAAACCATTTGTGCAAAATATAATGATTTATGTTAATAGGCAAGAGCACAAGACACAACTCAAATAAGCTGAGATGCTAAAAGCTACTTAAAACATAATATGAAGCCATTATTTAATCTGGCATCTGTTGGTTCAAAGGTATACTGCTACACATGTAAAAATAGATGTTCAAATCTCTTATAGAAAAATCATGGCTTTTCATATAAGGTATAAAACATACTTCATGGTTTACAGAAACTTTACATTAGAATGTCGAGCAAAGTGGGAAGACTTTGCTAAGTTGTTGTATTGCATTTTCCAGAGAATAAGCATGCAATAAATCTGCTGCTCTTCCATGTTAAAAAAAAATCATCATTGTGCTTTCCAACATTACTTAGAACAAGGCTTGGTTGATTTGGGGGTTGGAGATCCTATGAATATGCAATACCAATTATAAAAAGAAAAAACAAACTTCTGATGAAATCAGTTGATTTTACAGTTTTCACAATTACTATTATTAAAATACTTCTGTAGCAGTTAAAAGTCTCTAAGGTAAAAATGTAGAATATATCAGCAAAGTTAATGAACAATATAAACTTACACAGAGAGACAGAGATGCACACATAAGCACATGCACGTACACATGCACACACATACATACACAGAGAGAAAATAGAAAAAAAAAGTACATTTTTTAAAAAGTGTAGAACAGAATGCAAGTTCCAAAGTAATAACTAGAAAAATGTATTAAATAATAGAGGGAAGAAATTACTGGACATAGTTATTGAACTAGAGATAAAAATACAGAGAATTTACCAACTCTTAACAAGAGATCGCAGTCTTCTTCATCCAGAGAAGAATTACAGATGCACAATGCCTCAGATACCTATGGAACAATAACTATGTTTCTATGTTTTCTAAAAGAAAGATATCTGAACAGAAGGCTAAAGAGAATGGATGAGGAACTGCATATTCAAAGATAATGGTTGAAATATTCAAAAATTTTTATGAGGGCCAGTGAACATAATAGAATAGCTTAAGAAATTCACATAAAATTTTGGAACTTTCATGAATACAGCTCCCTAGAATATATTACACAATTCTCACAGAACACTTTCTATTCCTTTGGCTTTACCAGTACTTTGTCTTAATCATCCATGATGATATCCTATAAGCAGTACCACAGACAGTTGATAAGAGAAGGAACGTTAGTCTTCAGCAAGAAGAGGCCCCAATTCTAAGTAGATAAGTCCAAATACATATAAATAAGAGCAACATTAAATTAATTTACCATCTTTTCACACATACAGTCACACAGACACACACACAGAGTCACATGAATACACAATAAATAGAAACCATAAATATGAGATGAATAAGAATCAACATAGAGCCATGCAGTGGTGACACATGCCTTTAATCCCAATACTTGGGATGAAGGGGCAGGTGGATTTCTAAGTTCAAGGCCAGCCTGGTCTACAGAGTGAGTTCCAGGATAGCCAGAGCTATGCAGAGAAACCCTGTCACGAAGAAACAACAACAACAACAACAACAAAAATGAAAAAGAATTAACATAAAAGAGGAGGATGTTAGGAGAGGATTGTTGATGAAATGGAAATAATGTACAGATAGTAGACATGAGTCACATTATCAAAACACAATCTAAAAATAAAAGTCTGTACCAAGACATGTGGTAACTAAATATGTTAAGACTGTGGTTATGGAAAAAAGTAAATATCCAGTAAAGGAAAGCCTATTGAAATTATAGATTATTATTGCTATCACAGAAGCCATAATAAATAACATGGGACACATTTTTCAAAATGGTAAATGAAAACAAGTATAAACACAAATCCTATAGCATTATTCTTAATGAAAACAGAAATGAGCAGACTCTCAGTTGCACAGTTCTGAAATTACAATAAATAATACTGATAGTGAAATAACTAATTACTGAAAAAACATTTCCAATTGATCAGCTTCCCAACAATTTCCTATCGCTGCCTCCATAAATAGAAGCCCTTGATTTTCCTGCAAATTTATATTCTTAGGTCAGGAAGCTGTGTCTGAATTCTCAAACCAGTCTCAGAGGCTATAAATTTCAATCTTTATTATTATTATTATTATTATTATTATTATTATTATTATTGCTTGTTTTATTTATTTACATTTCAAATATCATCCACTTTCCTGGTGTCCCCTCCCCAATCCCCTATTCTACCCTCCCTCCCCCTGCTTCTAGGAGTGTGCTCCCCAACCACCCATCCATCCACTCCTGCCTCACTGCCTTAGCATTTCCCTTCATGGGAATTGAGACTTCACAGGATAAAGGGTCTCCACTCCCATGGATGACAGATAAGGCCATCCTCTGCTACATATTCAACTGGAGCCATGAATCCTTCCATGTGTACTCTGGTTTGTGGTTTACTAGCTGTGCTTCTCTACTTCTCATACATAATATGTGAACGTAAATATGTTCCCTCCTAGACTTAAAAATTGTTCATTATGCGTCATCTTTTATCTCTCTGTGTCTGTGTCTCTGTGCCTCAGTCTCTGTGTATGTTTCTCCTTAATTTATTTTTTGTTTGTTTTTTAGTTTGCCCCTCTATCTTTCTCCAAGTACATTAAGCTTTTCTCCCCTTGGAGAGATAAAACCCAATGCAACTTAATAAAAAAAAACTTCTGAATCTTTCTCCAATGTTATTATTTTCCACCATTTTTTCCTCAGACTACAGATACTGAGACCCTCCCACTGAAGAGTGTTTTCTTCCTAAGCAAATGCATATGAGTATATTTTGTACTGGAGACAACTTTTCTCTAGCAGCATTTAGAGAAAAGTTTTTTTTCACACTATTCCCTGTGAGCAATTGACAGGATTCCAGGAAAGGAATCTGGTAGAAGCTGAGCTCCTCTGGGTCTCAAGAGCTTCATGCTGTCCTGGAAGCCTAGCCTTGGGGTGCAAAAGATGGTTAAATCCTTCCACCTTCTTCTACTGGAATAAATGGTGTCTGTAGGAAAATATTTGCTGCTGTTGTTTTCTTCATTTTCCCATCACAGTTTTATAGGTACTTATATAGTGATCTCTCCAATGTTTCAGGAAAATGGCCTTGTTAAGTGGTTTGATCTGTTATTTTTTAATCAAAGATGGGAGAGTCATCTTAACAAGTTGGAAAGTTTCTAGTCTAGTTGATCAGATAAATCTAGACTTTTAGTTTATTCTTTCTATGCATATATGATGTGAGTGAGTTTTTTTGCTAAAGCAGTAACCAATAGTAATTCAGATAGGAACCCCTTCATGTGCTTTTTAACAGAAGCAATTACATGTGAATATGTTCACTGAGCTTACTAAGATTCTGCTAAAATCTAATAGAATTTGATTGACATCATTTGTTTTTCAGTTTTATATAGCTTTCTTGGTTTGAGTTTTATTGCTGTGAAGAGATATCATGACAGTGTCAATATTTAAAAAGAAAAATATTTAATTGGGGCTGGCTTACAGTTTCAGAAGTTCAGTCCATTATTATCATGGTGGAAGCATGGCAACATACAGGCAGTCATGGTGCTGGAGGAGCAACTAAGAATTCAGTATCTTGATCTCCTGGCAAGAATGAGAAAATCTTCCACACTACATAGAGCCTGAGAATCAGAGAAGAACTCAAAGCCCACCCCCACAGTGACATACTTCTTCCAACAAGGACATACCTAATAACAGTGCCAGTTGCCATGGGCCATGAATATTTAATCCACCACAATAGTGCAAATTATTTTACTCTTTACATATTGCCTACACATTTTTTGTCATAGATGTATGTCTTTCAAACATGAGTCTAAAGAGCATACTCACATCTATAAAATACTGGATCAGTAAAAGCCTTCAATATTATTCAACTTTTTTCCAATTGCAAGGTAAATATACATAATTGTGCATCTTTGAACATAGTGCTCTGTAATAAAATGTGCTTTTTAGCTTTTTTAAATAATTGTAGTTTGAATTTTTCCATTCAGTCTTCTCTGCCTAATGTTATAGTACTTAGTGCTCTTATACTGTTTCCTGGATTTCATAGACACAAAATTCTTTCCATGTATTTCAATTTGTTTATGTTCAATTAGGATCTTTTTTAAAGGAACAATGTTCACATTTTGAACAGAAATCTACTTGTGAATTTCATTTTTGGTGGAATTTGCTTTTTTGCCAAGGAAATGTTAATTTTTGTCAGAGGAATAAAAGTTTCCTTTCATTAATTGTAGTCATAAAAACTTGGTTGATTGTATTTTAAAATTTTATATTCCTACAGTTATCATGGTGGTTCATGTGCATGTACATATGGGTGTACAGTGCACTTACAGAAGTTAGAGGTTCACCTGATTGTTCTGAACAGATATGACCTTGGTGGAATGAGTTCTTTCCTCCTAGCATGAGGCTCCAGGGATAGGGATCAAACAGAGATTTCAGGATCAAGGGCCTTCTTACCACCTTGCTTGTAGTTACAGTTTTATTCATAGTAATCAACAATGAATGTTTTAGAGAGGTATCTTACAGTTGTTGTGATTATTGCAATCCATACAGCATGTTTTAAAACTTTTAGTACACACATACACACTGT
>JADRCD010128158.1:0-12952 GCA_019843815.1 Montemys delectorum | reverse complement strand
GCAACCGACAGATTGGGAATAACTCTTCACTAACCCCACACCTGATAGATGGCTAATATCTAACCACCATAAAACCAAACAACCCAATCAAAAAATAGGGTATAGAACTAAACAGAGAATTCACAACTGTAGAATCTCAAATGGCTGAGAAGCACCTAAAGAAATGTTCAAAGTCCCTAGTGATGAGAGAAATGCAAATTAAAATGACCCTGAGATACTACCTTTCACCAATCAGAATGGCTAAGATCAAATCCTCAGGTGACAACACATGTTGGCAAGGATGTGGAGAAAGAATACTCTTCCATCATTGGTGGGATTGCAAGCTGGTACAACCACTCTGGAAATCAATCTGGAGGTTCCTCAGAAAATTGGAAATAGATCTACCTGAAGACCCAGAAATACTACTCTTGAGAATATACTCAAAAGATGCCCTACCATGCCACAGGGGCACATTTTCCACTATATTCATAGCGACCTTATTTGTGATAGCCAAAAGCTGGAAACAACCCAGATGTCCCTCAACAGAAGAATGGATACAGAAGATGTGGTTTATTTACACAATGGAATACTACTCAGCTATTAAGAACAATGACATCCTGAGTTTTGCAGGCAAATGGATGCAACTAGAAAATATCATCCTGAGTGAGGTAACTCAGACTCAAAAGGATATGCATGGTATGTACTCACTAATAAGTGGATATTAGCCAAAAAAAAAGAAAACTACAGAATACCCAAGGTACAGTCTGGAGAACATAAAAAGGTCAACAAGCTGAAGGACCCAAGTGAGGACTCCTCAGTCCCACTTAGGAGGGAGAAAAAAGCAATGACAAGTGGGGAGGGAGGGAGGGACCTAGGAAGGAAAGTGGACTGCGGGGTGGGGAGAGAGAGGGAAACCTGATCTGGTATTGGGTGAGGGAAAGGACTGAAGCCCTGAGGGCAAACAGAAAGAATGGAGACAGGCAACCTTGGGAGGTAGGAGGTAAGGGAACCCTCCAGAATGTACCAGATACCTTGGAGGTGAGAAATTGTTAGGACTCAAAGGGAGGTACCTTAGATGAAATGTCCTACAGTGGGGAGAGGGAACTTGTAGAACCCATCTCCAGCAGAAAGACAGAGCATCAAGGGAGGGATGGGGTTGAATCTCACTGTCAAAACTCTGACCTATAATTGTTCCTGTCTGAAAGAATTACAGACATGGAAATGGAGAGGATCCTGAGGAAAAGAAGGTCCAACAACAGGCTCAAATTGGGATTCAGCTTAAGGGGAGGTCCTAAGGGATGACACTATTACTGAGGCTATGGAGTGCTCACACAAAGGGACCTTGCATGACCATACTCCAGAAGACCCAATAAACATCTGAAGAGTCAGATGCAGATATTTCCACCTAACCAATGGACAGAAGCAGCTGACTTCTGTTGTTGAATTAGGGAAAGGCTGGAAGAAGTTGATGAGAGAGGCGACCAGCAGTCTCAATTAACCTAGACCCCTGAGATCTCTCAAATGTCCACCAGGCAGCATATACCAGGTGATATGAGGCCCCTCAATACATATACAGCAAAGGACTTCTGGGTCCGGGTTCAGTCAGAGAAGATGCACCTAGCCCTCAAGAGACTGGAGGCCCCAGGGAGTTTAGAGGTCTGGTTGGGTGGGTGGTGGAGACATCCTCTTGGAGACAGGGGTTGGGGAGGAGGTATGGGATGTGCAGCAGTCGGAAGGTGGATGGGGGTTGGGGGCTGGAGTGTAAAAAGGTAAAGAGAGAAACAAAAGACAAAAAAATAGTTTACTTCTATGTAAGACAATATTTATTTTTAGTAAGTCAACTCTGAAGGGCATAGGAGTAATTTGTTAACTTTCAAAAATTTAAGGAGACTGGCTGGCATATTTATATATATATATATATATATTATGCATATATATATATATGAATTTCGTGTACTCTGACCATATCTACATGCAGTGAGTGACAAGAATCCGTATGATAAAGCAATTGAGACATATGTCAACACACTGAATGTGAGCAGAATGCAGAAATGTACACATTCCATATGTTTTGTGTAGTTTGTTGAGATAATTGTAAAGTGAAGCTATGAAGAAAAACTACTTTAGAACATTAAATCCTGTAGTTTTTCAGAAAAATAAATGTATACATGATATATGTATCAACTAAAAGATTTGCTTATTGTAAAATCTAAATATGTTCTCTACAAATATGCAATCAAGGTCAAGATGGATCAATTGGAAAAGCTGCTTGTTGCCAAGTCTGGTGATCTGAGTTGTCCTCCAAACCTCACATGGTGGAAGGAGCAAACTGGCTCCTGCCAGTTGTCCTCCAAACACATACGTGCCATGCTATGTGTGCATCCCTAATGAAATGCATATCCAAAAGCAAATAGAAATGTAAAACAATTAAACATGCATATATACAAATGTTAATATGCATATAAGCATTGTTTAATATATAGATAGGTTTTTATATACATGTGATTTTAATAACACATATTTAATATGTGCATATATGTGTGTTTAATTTATACATATATTTATATGTTTATGTATAATATGTTTATTATACATATGTATTGTGTATTATTGTTTTATATTTATGGTATTTAACATATATAAGTATATGCTATTTGAAAACCCCAGAAGCAAAATAAACAATCTTACCAATAGAACAGAAATGGTTAGCTATGGGAAGTGCTGGATTTGAGAAAGCTATGAGGTTTGTGTTCTGGACAACAAAATTTTGGCTGCTTGGAAAGGAGGCATGAAAAAACTTAGATTGACTATAATTTAGAAAATCAATGACTTTCTACATCATAGTATATACTTATGCATAAAGGAAATTCTTTATTCTTCTTATGCTATAAACATGGAGGAGTTAGAATATCTGTGTTTTAAGAAGATATGTGTGAGAAAATGTACTGGGGCATATGCTATTTATACTACTGGACACTAACTATAATAACTACTATAAATAACACAATGAAGTTATGGACACCAGAGATGGAGTTCATACCCACTTATCTAAAAACGCCCACAGTAGAACACTGAAGGTGAGATAGACATTGAAAATATGTTAGCGCAGCATCTGGTACTAACACTGCCCAGCTCACACATGTTCTCAAACACTTATTTATGTAACAATCAAATGTTAAGCATTCCAGCTGCACTTGGAAACATTTTATGAACTGAAGTCATGTACACGAGCTCATCCTTAGTACTCACTGTAGAGGGAGGTGTGCAAGGAAACTATTAACTGGGAATTGAAGTCTGATTTGTAGTTTGACCTTCTGACAGTTTTTGGGAGGCCTGAGATGGGTATGAGAGCTGAGCAGCTAGTCATGTGAGACTCATTTCATTCTAGATCAGAAAACTTAATTAGTGTGTCATGATTACAATTTGACAGTTCTCTTTTGGATACAAAGAAAATGGTATGGTGAGGGTAGGCTGGTGGAGGACAGAGAAAATGGCATCGTGATATAAAATAACTAAGAATGAAAAAACACTTTTCTCAACCCATCACAGTGTGTGTGTGTGTGTGTGTGTGTGTGTGTACATGTGCATGCATGTGTGTGTGCATGTATGTTATGTACAGGGGTTGGTCTTGACAATGCCCAATAGATGAATGAGAGTAGAAGATGAAATTTTAGAAAGAGCATAGACAGGATGCAGGAAAGATAGTTGAGATGCTAAGGAGAACAGGCAGAATACAGGAAAGGTGAAAGACAGCACATGATAAGATATTATCCTATGGTAATTCTTTAAGGAGAGTTGAGAAAATTGTAAACTTCTTCCTAGGGACAGGATCAATGATAAAGGGCTTAAATCTCCTTCCTTCCTTCCTTTCTTTCTTCCTTCCTTCCTTCCTTCCTTCCTTCCTTCCTTCCTTCCTTCCTTCCTTCCTTCCTTCCCTCTCTCTCTCCTTCCCTCCCCTCCCTTCCTCCCTCCCTTCCTTTTTTGGTTTTGGTTGTTGTTTTTGCATTTTTTGACAGGATTTCTCTAGGTATCTCTGACTTTCCGGAAAGTCACTATGTATACCAGACTAGCCTTTAATTCATAAAGTTCTGTCTGTCTCCCAAGGCATTCTTTTCTTAAAAGAATGCAAAAGAAAGAAAGAAAGAAAGAAAGAAAGAAAGAAAGAAAGAAAGAAAGAAAGAAAGAAAGAAAGAAAGAAAGAGAAAAAGAAAACAAATATTTGTACTCAGTCATTTGCTGCTCTATGTGAATCTTTCTAATCTTTAGAGGTCATGTAGAGGTCACTGTGTGACATCAGCTGTCAGCAGTGCTTCTCCTGTGCCAACATTTGCAATCATGATTCTGGAGCTTAGGAGAAAAAAAATTTTCTGTTGTCATAATAGCTTCTGCTACTATGAGTCAACTTCAGGCACAGGTTTGAATGATTGGAGGATGTCTAACTATGGTACCATGAACTCAAGCTAATCAGATTGAAAAGTAGGCATCAGCACCAGCTCACTCATTGGATATCCAAGGGTAAGAATGCTGCTTAGTGTAAGAATGGTCAATCCTTTGGGACTGTGCTGTCTGTTTCAGAAATACGAAGTTTTGTGAAGTGACCGAATCCCAGGTCCTCCCTATTCTGTTCTTTATCTGGCTTTTGCATGTTGGAGAGAAATTACTGAAGGGACTTTGACTCCTCAGCTCTAATACTGCTCACAGCTTGAGTGAAGGGTCTGCCTGAGGTAGGTCTTTGTGTGCTATCCACTCACACTGGTTTCCATTTCAGCCAAGGGAAAGTAGAACAAGACAATTGTCTTTTCCCCCAGTCTTGATAGTTTATGAAGAAAAAGTACAAATTTTACATACAAAATTATGCTGTCCATGAATGTGAAGAAGGGCTAGGACGGAAGTACAAAGTCAAAGGATAAGAAGGCTGATATGTGATAACTATGCTGTTCAGTGTTAGTCAAAGCAATTTGTCATCTATTTGTATCTGTATTTATGGACCATCAGCCAGTAAAGAGCATCTTTTTAAAATTATTTTAATTATAAATTATTAATTAATCAAAATATAGTCCCAGAGAATGTGAGGACTGAAGAATTGGGTTGGGTTCCCATCATTCATTTATAGAGGATCACTACCTCCTGTAACTCCAGCTCCTGAGTACCCCATACCCTCTTCTTGCTTCCTCTTGCAATTACACACATAGAGCACATCTTCCGACAAAAAGAATGACTGTAAGTCCAGGTCTTCCAGGATAATTCCTATTTTAAGTATTGTCTCAGCTTAACTATTTTTAGCACTACCCTCAACTGTTGATGTCACAGTTACATAATAGGAGGTGAGTTATTACTGAGCAAAATTTCAGTCCAAAGTAGAGGCACATTAAAAGAATCACACATGGTATTCAATAAACGTTCAATGCTATGTGATTATTGTTATTAGTAACAGCAGTCTTTAAAGACAATCCACAGGAACTAAGATTAAACAATGATATACATACATTCCATGGGCTTTTTGTGAATCTTGGCAATGATTCATTTTCTTTACATATCCACAAGTAGTTATGGAATGTCATCCTTGAAAACATATGGTAGACTTCCTTCTTTTTCTATAAAAATGGTTAAATTCAAGCTGAGGAAGGGGTACATACCTTCACTTCCAATAGTAGGAAGATTAAAGCAGGACGCTTATGTCTCTAGATAGCCTGAGCTAGGACGACCAATATTAAAAAGCACTAAAATGTATATGTAAATGTGTATATAATTTATGAATACATACATATTATGTATTAACCTCAAATTAACTACACAAACATTTTTATCTTTAAAATATAAGAAGAATTTGTATATTACAGAGGGAATATTTCAAATGTCCTTGAAATTATTAGTCCAAGTTCAGTAATTTATGTTCAATGAGTTAAAACAAGAAAGCAACAAAACAGCAGGACACATACACAGAATGCCATTTAGATTCGCTTTAAACACAGCTATCTGAAATGTTCTTGTGTTTTGACTAATTCCAGAAGGAAAACTTGAAACAATGAGTAAATGAGTATAAGTTACAAAAAGGCATATTTTAGCTCAACATAAGGATTTTTAAAATAGAGTTGTCCAACAGAATGGATTGTTTCAGGAAATGATGAGCTCCTTTGCTGAAGATATCCAAATTGAGACCGGATGAGCATATGCCAAGGATGCTGCAGGAAGCATTTCTGCACTGTGTGGGAGGGGAGCCAACAGAGATGATATCTTAACTCCTTTCCAACATTAAACTTTTTAATCTTTTGGCTATTCCAAATGGGAGTAACCAATGACACAATACATGAAATTTAGTTAAGGGTATAAAAACAACAAACAAACCTTGGTTCACTAAGTGACTAATAAGAATTTACTTGATGAGTTACTTAAGTGGTTAAAATAAGAGAATCAGAAGCTAGGCAGAGAGCCAATGAAGGACTGAGAGGAGTCCTGCAGTCTCACAGTCTTAAGGAACAAGAACTACAATAGAAACATCCAAGAGGAAGAAATTCTGACACCCCGCCCCAAGCCCATAATTTCAATGGGGAATTCAGGTGTCTGTAGATGAGAAATTGTGACTGAATAAAGGACAGATTGAGTATTACTAGTTCTTTAGTTGAGTCTCAGGATTACCTGAAGGATAACTGGGTAACCTTACAATACTCAACCAGAGGCACCAAGAGGAGCCACATTATCCAGAGAAACAACAAGTTAACAAACACAACACTTAACATTACTTTAACAAATAAATAAGACATATGATACAAAACAGGACAGGAAACAAAACCTAAATTGCTCATATAAAAAATTACCTAACTACCTCAAAATAGATATGGTTAATATGCCTAAAATAGGTGATATGCTGAAGAATTGATAAATCCTAAAGAGCTGAGGATTTATAAAAACAAGGACTAGGTAGCAAGGCTGGTGCTGTGAAAGTGTAAGAGCTGACAGCAGGAGTCCGACAGGCAGGCTACATAGGTTATGGATGCTGCTGTGAGGGTCACTGACTCGAAACCAACCCCAGAACATAGTTGTGATAAGATCTGGTGAACAAAATATTTGGAAGACCACAAGACTTTTCTAGGTACAACATCAGACTCCTCCAGAGATATTCCTAAACTGGACCTCTGCCCAACAAGTCTAGGAAAAGAAACATGGGAGAGAAGCAACTGAAGAAAAAAAGGGAAAAGCTGGGCAGTGGTGGCACATGCTTTAATCCCAGCACTTGGAAGGCAGAGGCAGGTGGATTTCTGAGTTCGAGGCCAGCCTGGTCTACAGAGTGAGTTCCAGGACAGCCAGCGATACATAGAGAAATCCTGTCTCAAAAAAAATCAAACCAAACCAAACCAAACCAAAAAATAAAAATAAAAAAAAATAAAAAAGAAAGAAAAAAAATGGAAAAGATCTCACAGTAGATAGCTAGATTGTGACAAAAAGAAAACCCACCTAGTCTATTACAGTAAAACTGATAAAATGAAAAGATGGGGGCGGGGGAGTCAGAAATATTTGAAGGCACAAATACATAACTTCAAAAGTATGCAATAAAAGTTTTTGTTGAATTAACAACAATAGAAATATTAAAATATAATGAAATGATATGTTCAAGCTATCGAATAAAAACTGTCTTCTATAATTTCATTTTCAGCAAAAATATTTTCTAAATATATATATATATATATATTCTAAGGAAAAGACAGTAAGTGAATTCTTCCCTGGATACCTCAAAAAGAAAACAATTATTCTAAATATGAAGAACAAAACCAGGAAGGAGTAAAATGGAAATAAAGGAGTAAAATTACTTACAAATATCAATGTTTATTGACTATACAAAACAGTAACTAGCATGTTCTCTGGGGGAATGAAGCATGGGTTAATAAAAATCAATATTGGGATGATGATAATAAACAAACGAAAAGGCAGGAGGATAAGAAGTTAAGATCATTGTTGGATGATCCTTATTGTAAATCATTTGCAATATTAAAAAAACACCACACAGCTTTATTAACACACCAAAGCAGTTACCAAGGCCCAAAAGTATATCTGTCTCAATGAACTTTTATCACAAACATATCAGCAATTATATTAGAAGTAATCTTCAATTTAAAGGTAAATGATATCAAGACTGGATTGAAAGTACAACTAGATGCTACTTAAAAGAGGTAGTTCTTAAGCATAAGGGTGGATATGGGTTATAGAAAATGAGACCGGACCACACAGATCATGGAAAAACTAAACCAAGGAAACCTGGTTATGTTCTATTAAAATCAACTGAGAGAGAACTTAAGAAGATGAATTTCCCAAATACCCCTCTAACAAGGATGGAAAAATACCATGAGGATAAATATGGAAAGATCTGTACATAACACATCAATAATTAGCCTCAAAGAAAAGGAAATGATTGAAATATGCAACAAAGAATTTGCAGGTGTACATTTTAAAATTATGGATGATTTTAAAGGAGTTTAAGATAAACAGTAAAGAAATTAAGGCTTGTGTAATAGACTTAGTAAACAGAGATTCTGAAAACAAAACAATAAAGCAAAAGTCACAAATTAAGCCAGTGGGAAGCATCACCATAAACAGGATCAGGCAGAAGAAAGTTGTCATAGAGCATAGACTTATCAAATAATTATTACAATTAAGTAGTGATGAAGAAAAAGAAAACAGTAATGACCACAGCTTTCAGGAATTCTGGGACACAAAGAGGAGACCAAATATGAGACTCTGGGGGCTGAAGAGGCTGGGAAACAAACCAAAGGCAGAGAAAAATCTATCAGTGAAGTTATTAGAGAACACTCCCTACATTTATGTAAAAATAATAGTATAAAAGTACAGGAAGCATTTAGAACTCCAAATAGTTATAACCAGAAAAGAATCTTTCACATTACATTATACTTAAATTTCCAAAGTCCAGAACCAAGAAAGACTGCTAAAGGTTACAGGACTCAACAGTTAAGCTGCTTTCTAAAGAATTTTTTGTCAGAATTATATGTTGTTTCTCAACAGAGTACAGGAAGAGAGGGAGGAAAGAGAGATACACAACATCAAGAATTTTTTAAAAAGCCACAGGACTTGTATTATTTTATAAGCTTGTTAAACTATATATTATACATTTGTTTGTAGATGAGTGTTGCGTGGGGTGTTCTTGGAGTTATGCCACATAGAGTGATGCTGTTTCCCCTAAGAACCTGGCACTATTTAACAAAAACAGTAGTGCCAAGTATAGGAACCTTCCCTACGGTTGTGAACTGGAGCAATAGAATATCCCAAAACAATATGTGCTATTGATACTACCCTCGGTTGCCACATAGAACATGAATATAAGACCCACTTGCTTATGGCACCACATAATTTGGACATAGGACTTGGAGGAATAGAGCTGGAAGTGACCCCGAAGCCTCTTTCCTGAGGGCTGTCACTTAGTTGTAAAGCCTATGAATCATAACAATAACAGGATTGACAAGATATCACTAATGTTCTGACAGTGACACCTTTATCTTGTGTTACCAACAGCTGTCTTAAGGTCCGCACAGTAAGAGGAAATGCATGCCTGATACTGTAAACCTAGCCAACTACCAATGGCTAGAAATATGAAGAGATACTGTAGACCCAGTGGAGAACCTACTACTGCCATTTTTTTCCTAAACCAATGTAACCTCTCATTGTATTTTAAATGCTCATCCTGATACAAACAAATAAGTGTAGCTCTCACTCCTAATCAACCTTTTTTTCCAAATTGTATAGAAACTATAGAGGTTTTATAAGCTGTCAAATTGCAGAATAAGTGAGGATGGGGTGCCCAACCTCAACTGATAATCTACAATGTAACTTCTTCATCTAAAGCTCATGCAAAATCATGGTAGAGGGGTCAGAAAAATTCTAAGAGCCAGAGGCCCAATGATGTCTGTTTGCTAGAAAGTGTATTCTAGACATGACTGGAAAAATATACCCATAAACTCCCAACAATGCAGTTGCCTGAATAAGATCAATATAATGACAATACCAGTTAATATGCAAAAATGGTCAGGAAAATGCCACATGGCCCAACAAACAGATCTATGGGTAATCAACAAAAAGGGAGAATTAGTTGCTTCCAAGGATGAGTTCCCATACAAGATGTCTACTTTCAAGTGGCGGTCAGTCCTGGACACTTGTACATTTTTTTGAATAATACTCAATGGACTCTGTGTGTGTGTGTATGTGTGTGTGTGTGTGTGTGTGTATGTGTATATACTAAATCAACTCAGTAGGATATATATATATATATGTATATATATATATATATCATAATACATATATGTATGTGTTATGTTAAACATGCTACAATAATAATCGAAGAGAAGATTATTAGTATGGAAGAAAGGGACAGTATAGAAATTTGAGAGGAGGGAGGGACAATTGAGAGTGGTACAAAGACAGAGGGACAAAGTGCTGAGAACATTCTACAAAATTAATACACTGGTCATCAAATTTCAATTATAGTTTTCAAGGAGAAAAAATTTAAAAATTCATGCAGAATCAAAAAAAGGTCCTAAATCCTGGGCAAAAGTCCCAATGCTTTGAAACAACTAGAGGAAAATATAAAGAGAAATGTATCAACAGACACAGGTGACGGTTTTCTAAATAGAACTCCAATAACTTCAGGAATCAGAAGAGTTGAGATTGCATGGAATTAAAATGTTTTTGCACGGCAAAGAAGAAGATCACCTGAGTGAAGTGAGAACCTATAGAATCAGACAAAAATCTTTATTAGATACCAAACTAAGCATAAAAAAATAAATAATCCAATTTTTAATGGTCCCATCAAATAGCTTTTATTTTATTTTACTAATTATTTTATTTATTTGCATTCCAAATGTTGATGCCCTTCCTAGTCCCCACCCACTAATTCCTTACCCCCTTCCTTTTGCTTCTGTGAGGGTGCCCCCTACCATCCCCCCTTCCCTGGGGCATCAAATGTCTACAGGATTAAATGCATCCTTTCCTACTGAGGCTAGACAAGGCAGGCCTCTGATACATATGTGCCACGACAGACCAGCCCATGTATGCTCTTTGGTTGACGGCTTAGTCTCTGGGAGCTCGGAGGGTCTGAGTTAATTGATACTGATGCTCTTCCAATGGGGTTGCAATCCCCTCTAGCTCCTTCAGTCCGTCCCTTAACTCTTCCCTAGGGGGTTCATGACCTCCATCCAATGGTTGGCCATAAGTGTCTGTATCCATCTCAGTGAGCTGTTGGTAGAGCCTCTGGCAGGACCTCCATGCTAGGCTCCTGTCTGCAAGCACAAGGAGGCATTTTTCAATAGATAGATAAATGATTAATAGTTGCTTTAAAAGCTGTCCATCAATGAAACTCAAGTCAAATTCTATATTGAGATTCCTTCTTACATCATTCATAAGGTCATAGTTCATCAAGGAAACAACAATAAAACCAGAAAACCTGGTGATGATGTGGAAGGAAAGGAACTCTCTTTTTTTTTAATTAGATATTTTCTTTATTTACAGGTCATATGATATCTCCTTTCCCAGTTTCCCCTCCAAATAAAATAAAATAAAATAAAATAAAATAAAATAAAATAAAATAAAATAAAAAAACAGAAAAAACAAAAATGAAAACAAACAAACACACCAAACCCTGTTCCCTCCCCACTCCCCCTACTCACCAACTCACCCTCTCCTGTTTCCTGGCCCTGGCATTCCTCTACACTGGGGCATAGAACCTTCACAGGGCCAAAGGCCTCTCCTCCCACTGATGACCGACTTGGCCATCCTCTACTACATATGCTGCTGGAGCCATTAGTTTCACCATGTGTACTCTTTGGTTGGTGGTTTAGTCCCTGGGAGCTCTGAGGGTACTGGGTAGTTCATATTGTTGTTCGTCCTAAGGGACTACAAACCCTTCAGCTCCTTGAGTCCTTTCTCTAGCTCCTTCACTGGGGACCCTGTACTCAGTCCAATGGATGGCTGTGAGCATCCATTTCTGTATTAGTCAGGTACTGTCAGAGGCTCTCAGGCTATATCAGGCTCCTGTCATCAGCACTTGCTGGCATCCACAACAGTGTCTGGATTTGATGATTGAATATGGGAAGGATTCCCAGGTGGAGCAGTCTCTGGATTGTCCTTCCTTCAGTCTCTGCTCCATAGTTAGTCTCTGCATGGGTGTTTTGTTTCCCCTTTTAAGAAATGAAGTGTCCACACTTTGGTCTTCCTTCTTCTTGAGTTTCTTGTGGATTGTGGATTGTACTTTGTGTATTCCTATCTTCTTGGCTAATATCCACTTATCAGAGAGTGTATACCATGCGTGTTCTTTTGTGATTGGGTTACCTCACTCAGGTTGATATTCTCCAGCTCCATGGGAAAGGAACTCTTACCCATTGTTGTTGACAGTGCATGCTGCTGGTGCAAGTGTTGCAGAAATGGAGGTTTCTCAATAACTGAAAGTTGTTTAGCCATATAATGCAAGTACACTATTCCTGAGTCAGTGCCCCAAGGAGTCTATTTCAGCAAACCAGAGAAGTGCTTCCAGACTCATATTTACTGCAGGGATGTTCACAATGGACAAGCTATGGAATCCGCCTAAGTTCCCATCAATAGATGAAAAGATAAAGGAAATGTCTTTACACATCACAGAACAAGATCATGGGATTTGTAGGGAAAACAGATAGAACTAGAGACCATTCTGTTAAATCACATAAAACACAACTATGAGACAAATGTTACACTTTTCCTTCTACATGATGTTCTAGTTTAAAATTAAAAAAACCTCAAATGCAGTAAAGTAGAAGTGGTACATTTTAGAGAGAGTAAAGGATCAGCAGAAGGATAAGAACAGTATCTTGCTGTGAAAACAATCACAGTGCCCTTGAAATGTGTGTAGACCATCATAGCAAACCTCATTGCTGTGAAGGAGCAACAAGGAGTATATATATGGAAGGGCTCAGATGGAGGAAAGGGAAGGGAGAAATGCTGA
>JADRCD010128154.1:0-21601 GCA_019843815.1 Montemys delectorum | reverse complement strand
ATATCTTTGATGCACTTGGACTTGTATTTTTCACAGGGTCATAGATATGAATATATGTGCATTCTTCTATATAGGGACATCCAGTTAGATTAGCACTGTTTGTTGAAGATATTTTTTTGTTCCCCATTGTATAATTTTGTTTTCTTTGTCAAAAGTCCAGTGTCCATAGATGTGTGGATTTATTTCTGGGTCTTCCACTTAATTCCATTCATCGATTTGCCTGTTTTTATGCCAATACCATGTGGTTTTTATTACTATTCTTTTATAGTACAGTTTGAAATTTATAGTACAGTGATGCCTTGAGATATTCTCTTATTATACAGGATTGTTTTATAAATCTTAAGTTTTTTGTTTTTCCATATTTTGTTGAATATTGTTCTTTCCAACTCTGTAAAGACATGTTTTGGGATTTTGATGAGAATTGAATTGACTCTCTAGATTGGTTTTTGGAAAGATGGTCAGTATTTTTTAAAGTTAATCCTACTGATATATGAACAAGGTGGATATTTTCATCTTCTGATATGTTCTTCATAGACTTGAAGTTAATGTCATACAAGTCTTTTACTTGCTTGGTTAGAGTAAATAGCAACATATTTTATATTATTTGTGGCTATTATGAAGAGTGTCATTTCCCTAATTTCTTTCTTAGCCTATTTATTATTTGTATATAGGTAGATTACTGATTTCTTTTAGTTCATTTTGTACTCAGCCACTTTGCAGAAGATGTTTCTCAGCTGTAGGAGATCCCTTGATGGATCTGGCATGGCTGCATGGGGAGAGGCATGACACAATTCCTGCCCCTGGAGCATCACCAGGCTGGTGATCCCTAGCATCCCCAGATGACTGCTGTTGGCCTGAAACTGATCTGCTGTCTCTTCTATTTTACTTCCAATCTTTCTTTCTGAGGCATATGCTTCCACCATTACTCAGAGTTAATCATTCCATAATTAATGAAACAGATGAGGTGCTCAGGAATAAGGACTAGAGGTGGTCATGAGATTGTGGAGGAAGAGGAAAAGACCCTTCACTTGGCCTTTCGGGCCATGGAAAAGGATCTAGACAATATAACTACAGATCCCATAAAAGCCTACATTATCCTTTGTGGAAATAGTTCATTGCCAGACTTAGTCTTGAATTTGGAATTATGAGGAGATATATGGACTCTCTGGTCCAATGACTGCTGTGTTAATTATTCAGGGTGAACACAGGGACATCAAGAATAGAGAGTTAAAATGGTCTCAAGGAGAAAAGGCATGGATAGGACAGAAGGAATCCATGAAAAACAAGCAAATGGTAGATGAGTTTATTTTATAGAAGAAAGGCTTGTATTTGACCTAGAAACAAATAGTATTAGAAGGAGAGTATATGAGGCTATAGATTTTCTAGGATAAGGAAACAAAGCTTAGAGAATTAAGAAGTGATATATAACCATGTAAAAGTTAGTACTTACTTCTCTCAGCTACTTAAGGAATTGAAGATGACAATGCCTACTTGCATAGATTTAAAAATTTTGTAAGAAATCATTTGAACCTTAGTTGTCTGTCACTTTTCTGTTCTTACATGAAAACAGTTACTAAAGACTGCTGTCTGCTCTATTAGGAAACCAAAAGACCCATGTCCAGCTACCAGGGAAGAACAGGCTGTGTAAAAATTATAAGGAAATAATGGCTTTTCTTTGTGTTTAGTTTCTATTTTAAGGAAACAGGGGGTAGAACTAATGATCCAGCATTCATAAAATTTATATAAATTTAAGAATTTCTAAAAAATTATTAATACGGTTCAAAGCCTTGATGATGTAACTTTAGTAAATAAATGACTTGGTCAGGCTCTCTTAAAAGTAAGAAGAAAAAAGAATGAGAAGGGAGAAGGCAAAAGGATGAGAGGGGAGAATGAAGGATTAGAAGAGAGAATGATGAGAATCCTTGGCAAGGAAAGAGCACTTGCTCTAGCTAAAACTTCAAGTACCATATTAAATACATATTGAAAGAGTGGATAGCCTTGCCTCCTCCCTAATTTTAGTGGAGTTACTTTAAGTTTCTACTTATATTGATGTTTGTTATTTACTTGATATATATTACCTTTATTATGTTTAGCAATATGTTATATTTCTGATCTGTCCAAGATTTTTATAGTGAAGGGGTTTTGGATTTTGTCAAAAGGTTTTTTTGTTTTTTTTTGTTTTTTTTTTTTTGTTTTTTTTTTTGCATCTAATGAAATGCTCATGTGTTTTTTGTCTTTCTGATTGATTATGGTAGATTGCACTAAATAATTTTCGTTTGTTTATATGGTGGATTACAATGATAGAATTTCATATGTTGAATTCTTCCTGTATCCAGGATGAAGCAGACTTGATCATGGTGGATAAGCTTTTTGATGAGTTCCTGGATTTGGTTTGTGAATATTTTATTGAGTAATTTTGCATCAATGCTCATGAGGAAAAATGATCTGAAATTTTCCATCTTTATTGAGTCTTTGAATGATTTAGGTATTAGGGTGACTGTAGAATCATAAAGTGAATTTGCCAGTGTTTCTTCTGTTTTGATTTTGTGGATTAATTTGAGGAGTTTTGGTATTAGCTTATCTTTGAAAGTCTGACAGAGTTCTGTGCTAATCTGGCTCAGAGACTCTTAATAACTGCTTCTACTTCCTTAGTGGTTATAAGTCTATCTGGATTGTTTATCTGATCTTGTTTTAACTTTGGCAAGTGATATCTATCAAGAAAATTGCCCACTTCTTTTAAAACTTCCAATTTTGTTTAGTACAGGTTCGTGAAGTAATATATAAAGATTCTTTGGTTTTCCTCAATATCTCTTGTTATTTTCCCCATTTTATTTCTGCTTTTGTTATTTTGTATATTCTCTCTCTGCATTTTAGTTAGTTTGGTTATGAGTTTGTCTACCTTGTTGATTTTCTCAAAGAGCCAGCTGTTAGTTTCATTGATTATTTGCATTGTTCTCTTTGTTTCTATGTTATTGATTTCAGCCCTAAGCTTGATGACTTCCTGCCATCTACTCCTCTTGTATTTGCTCCTTTCTGTTCTAGAGCTTTCAGATATGCTATTAAGTTAATAATGGGAAATCTTTCTAATTTCTTTTTGAAGGTGCTTAAGGAAGTGAACTTTCCTCTTAGAATTGCATTTATTGTGTCCCATAAGTTTGGGTATGTTGTGCATTCATTTTCATTGAATTCTAGAAAGTCTTTAATTTTTTTCATTCTGTCTTCCTGTCCCAGTGGCCATTGAGTAGAAAGTTGTTTAGTTTATATGAGTATGTAGGCTTTTTGTTGCTTCTGTTGTTGAAATCCAGCTATAATCTATGGTGGTCTGATAAGATACAGACGATTGCTTCAATTTTCTTGTGTCTGTTGAAACTTGCTTTGTGACTTAGTATATGGTCAGTTTTGGAGAAGGTTCTGAGATGGTATGTTTTCTTTTTTTAATGTTTTGTTGAAACATCCTATAGATATATGTTAGGTCCATTTGAGTCATAATATCTGTTAGTCTCATTCTTTTTTTGTTTAGTTTCTGTCTTGATGACTTCTCCATTGGTAGGAGTGGGGTATTGAAGTCTCCCACTATTAATGTGTGGAGTTCCATATGTGATTTAAGCTTTAGTAATGTTTCTCTTAGAAATGTGCATGCCATTGCCTTTAGAGCCCAAGGCATGGGATACATTTTATGGTTGTTAGATGTGCTTTAGAGGGAGTTGGTGAGCATAAGGACTACGACAAGACCTTACCTGGGGTTTCTATAGTGTTGCCTCTGAGTAGTTTTTGTTTTCTTTAGTTATTCTAGTCCTGCTTTTATGTTTTGAACTATTTCTTCAATTCATTCCATTGTTTGTGTTTTCTTAAATTTCATGAATGAAATTATTTATATTCTCTTTAAGGTCCTTGATCATATTCACAATAGGTATTTTGAAGTTCTTGCTTCAGCAATATTGCATTTTTCAGGGCATAGTATTGTAGGCTTACTGGGCTCTGTTGGAGACATATTGTGTGGTCATAATTGATTGTGATTTTACAATGGTGTCTAAGCAATTGGGGTTGGGGTGAGGTAATGTTAGCTGTTAATACCTTGGGGTGAGGTAATGTTAGCTGTTAATACCTTAGGTCTTGGCTGGGTGCATGTTCTCTACCTTTGTCGTTATTGCTCTTTCTGAAGCTGTGGGTTGCCTAGCATGAAATGTTTCTAAGTTCCTTCCAATTGTGAGCACTGGGAGTCTCAAGTAGAATGTCTTTATAGGTATTCGAGGCTTGCACAAAGGAATGGGGACAGACTAGAAGGGATGCAGAAAGGGACCACAGGAGGGAGAAAATCTGGGTCTGCCATAATGATTTGAGGCACCCCCAGGAGTAGAGTCAGAGAGGAAGAACAAGCCATTGCAGGTGGTCTGCTACTAGGCTGAGGATGAGACTGGGTAATTAGATAGAAATGGAGGGCTTGGAGGAAAGTAAAGATCACCTATCTGATTCCCAGATTGTTTTAGCTAGTGGCTTCTTAGGTAGGGAGTGCTTCCAAGTTGGGACTTAAAATCTTTACATACTTCGTTCATGACATTCCCTGAACCTTTGGTATGGGAGATATTTTGTAGATGTATGCTTTGAGACTGGGCTCCATAACTGCATTTTCATTGGTTGTGGTTTTCTGTAATAGTTTCCATTTATTGAAATGAGAATGTTCCTTGCAGATGGGTGAGAACTACACCTATCTGTATGTAGAAGGACAAATATTTAAGGTATATCTATTTATTACGTTGGTTTAATAGAGTGATGGTTGTAGGTTTAATAGAGTGTTGGTTGTAGGTTTCTTCCAAGATCTATAACTTCATTCTCCCTAAGATATTTAGTTCGTTTTCTAGTACCAGACAAGTTTACCTCTTATTTTAACCAGTTTTAGGTTCAATTGGAGAGCTGTTGGTTGTTACAAAGGTGTTTATGACAGGATTATATACTTAGAGTTATCATGCCATGTTGTTGTAGTTCATAGACATCAGATCTGTGTAGGATTGTTGGTTGCTTCCCTCCTTCCCTCCTTTTGAAGCTTGGGTAGTACCTTCTGGTACCATGTAAAATGAGTCCTCAGGGAGGAGTATCTTAGGTTCAATCCAGCTAAGGGGACTTTGAACCCTATTTCTGGAGTATATGATGACTTCAGCAATAGAGATTCACTTTCTACCACTAGTAGTAGGTGGTCTGCTACTAGGCTACCAAGGGCAATAGCAATAGTGTGTAATGTTTAGCGAATCTCTTGGACAACCTTGACCAAAAACTCAAAAGGCTTCTCATGCTTGGTGTTTCTTGTTTTTGTTTTTGTTTTTGCTTTTTGTTTTTTTTTGTTTGTTTTTTGATGGTCTTTGGATTTTAGATGGAGTCTGGTTTAGAACAGAGCAGAAAATATAATTTAAACTATATATGTATGTTTATATACAGACTTATATGTATTTCAGGATTTTTTGGTAGATGGGTAATAGTATATAGTTCATATAACTTTTCAGACATACTTATCATTATTTTACTCTTTTTGCTCTATATTTATGTTCGTCCTCCTGTATAATTAGAACCCTCCTTTCCCATTCTCTCAAATCAGGTCACACAGATCCCACTACTCCCTTCTCTATTGCTCTTTCACCTTCCTAAACTAGCAATAGTCCCTTTTACTTTTCTACAGTTTCTACAATTGATGAAGAACATGTACTTAGCTGACAATTGAGCTATGAGCTTCAGATGTGAGAAAACTTGTAGTAGTTGTCTTTTTGGGTCTCATTTACATAACTCAATACGATCTTTTCTACTTCAATCCATTTACTTGAAATGTCCATGATTCCTTATTCTTTAGAGCTGAATAGTATTTCATAGTGTATATGTAACACAGTTTCATTATACATTTATTAATAGAAGGGGTCTTAGTTTATTTTCTTTCCCTGACTATTCTGAATAGATTAGCAATGAACTCCAGTGAGTGAGTGTCTATGGTGTAGGCTGTCAGGTTTCTGACATACGCTAAGAAAACGTATAGCAGGGTGAATGAGGGTTCCCTTTTCCCACATATACCTTCTCACATTTGTTGTTCATTGGTTTGTTGATCTTTACAATTCTTTTTTTTTATTACATATTTTCTTTATTTACATTTCAAATGACATCTCCTCTCATGTGTACTCCTCTGAAAAGATATTAAAAACAAAAATAAAAACAAAAATAAAAACCTAACACTATTCCCTCTCCACTTCTTCTGCTCACCAACCCACCCTCTCTTGCTTACTGGCCCTGGCATTCCTCTACACTGGGGTATAAACCTTCACATGACCAAGGACCTCTCCTCCCATTGATGACTGACTAGGCTATCCTCTACTATACATATGCTGCTGGCCAATGAGTCCCACCATGTGTGCTCTTTGGTTGATGGTTTAGTCCCTGGGAGCTCTGAGGATACTAGTTAGTTCATATTGTTGTTCGTCCTAAGGGGCTGCAAACCCTTCAGCTCCTTGAGTCCTTTCTCTAGCTCCTTCATTGGGCATGGTTGTGAGTCTCTACTTCTGTATTAGTCGGGCACTGGCAGAGCCTCTTAGGAGACATCTATATCAGGCTCCTGTCACCCAGCACTTGCTGGCATCCACAATAGTGTCTGGGCTTGATGATCAAATATGGAAAGGATTCCCAGGTGGAGCAGTCTCTGGATTGTCCTTCTTTCAGTCTCTGCTCCATAGTTTGTCTCTGCAATTCCTTAGATGAGTATTTTGTACCTCCTTCTAAGAAGGAATGAAGCATCCACACCTTGGTCTTTCTTCTTCTTGAGTTTCTTGTGGTTTGTGGATTGTATTTTGAGTATTCTGAGCTTCTGGGCTAATATCCACTTATCAGAGCATTGCATGCCAGGTGTGTTCTTTTGTGATTCTGTTACCTCACTCAGGATGATATTCTCCAGATCCATCCATTTCCCTAAGAATCTCATAAATTCATTGTTTCTAATAACTGAGTAGTACTCCATTATATATATGTACCACATTTTCTGTATCCATTCCTCTGTTGAGGGACATCTGGGTTGTTTCCAGTTTCTGGATATTATAAATAAGGCTGCTTTGAACATAGTGGAGCATGTGTCCTTATTACATGTTGGAGCATCTTCTGGGTATATGACCAGGAGTGGTATAGCTGGGTCCTCTGGTAGTACTATGACCAGCAATGAAGGAGTGTTCCTCTTTCTCCACAACCTCACCGGCATCTGCTGTCACCTGAGTTTTTGATCTTAGCCATTCTGACTGGTGTGAGGTGGAATCTCAGGGTTGTTTTGATTTACATTTCCCTGATGACTAAGGATGTTGAAAATTTAATAGAGTAAGATTAAATCTCAATGTTGTTTTGATTTGATTGCTCTAAATGCTTGGGAAGGTGAAAATTTTAAAGGTGTTTCTTAGCCATCTTCTCCTTCTTTTGAGAACTCTCTTTTCAGTTCCCTCACTCCTTTTTGCAATCATCCATTTTTTCTGAATGTTTGCTTTTGTGAATTCTTTATATATTGTGGATTTAATCTACTATCAGACATATGACTGGTAAAGGTTCTCCCTCCTCTTCATTAGCTTGATTGTTTTAAGCTATGCAGAACTTTTTTAATTTTATGAAGCCTCTTATCATTGGTCTCATTTTCTTGAACAAACAGTGCCTTAATTCTTTCCTCCACCTTGATCTTGTAGGGTACTATCTAAGTTTTTTTCTAGTAGTTTCAATGTTTCAGATATCAGGTTTAGAGTTTTGATCTATTTTGAGTCAGTTTTTGTGCTAGGTGTTAGTTACAGATCTAAGTTCATTCTATTCCATGTGGACATTCAGATTTCCAAGAGTCACTTGTTAAAGATGTTTTGTTTTATGTTTCAGTTTATTCTTTTGATATTCTTGTGTAGTATTAAATATTTGAAATTATGTATACTCATGTTAGGATCTTTGTTTGTCTTCTGTTGGTTTATGGTTTCTTTTTGTACCAGTATTATACTTTTAAAATTGTTATTGCTGTCCTGTATCTCAAGACCTGGGAAGCTGGTCCCCTCAGCATTGTTATTTTTACTCAGGAACGTTTTGCTTATTTGGGGTGTTTAGTGATTCCATATGAAGTTAAGACTCAAAGCGCACTCAACAAGATTGAAATTGTGCCTGACACTGGAAATTTAGCCAATACCAGAGGCTAATGAAGTCATGGATCTTGGAGAAGATCCCACAAGTACCACTTTACTAAACCATCACTTATATTCTAAATATTTATTTTTACACACACACACACACACACACACACACACACACACACACACACACAGATAAGTATAGTTTTTACCTCTCATCAAAAAACCAAAACCTAAGACCAAACCAAAACATTGTTTCTCTTTGTTACGGAGACCACTACAGAAAACCACAGAATATCAAAATACAGAGAACAAGATTTGGTGTGCTTCCAGATTGATACACCTATAATGCAACACTTGTATCTAAAGCTTACAGATCCTAGTGGAAGAGGAGCAGAATGATTGTAAAAGCCAGAGGAACAAGAAGTTTGTTGTAAAATTGTGTCTTCTAGAAATGTCAGAGAAACTATATCTGTGAGGTATCATTAACGTGGCTGACAAGATCTGAAAAGTAATGACACCAATAGACTAACATTGGAGGAAGAGATGCTAACATTGAAGGAAGAAAGCCCTCAAGGCCTCAACCTCAAACAAAGAGCTGTAGAAAAACAGAGAATAGTAAGAGTTAGAAAAATAGTCTTCCCCAGGAAAGAACCCCTCCAGTTGGATGTCCATTACCAAATGGTCAGCCCTGAAAATTATATATATATATGAGACATTATATACATATATATATATATAAAACATTATGATATTATAAGAGATGAGCAGGTTATATTTATATATTTAGGAATATATGTACATGACAACAATTAAAGAAACAGAGGCCATGAATTTGAGACAAAGTGAGGAGTTATACATGAGAAAGCTTGGAGTAAGGAAGTGGAAGAGGAAAAATAGTGAAATTCATTTCAAAAGATTTTTAAAGTAAAAATATAAAACTTTCAGTTTTCAGACTCAATAGTAGATGCTTTAATTTTTATTGATGTTCTTCAATGTTAAATTACTTACTTTTTGTTTTAAATTAAAGTAATTTTAGTAGACTTGTAAAATCATAAAACTGTACATGGAATCAAGACATTGTATTAGTTAGAGTCACTGAAGGATAAAAGGGCTTATTCCATGGTGGTAAAGTGTGTTGGCTAGAGTGGCTCCAGCTCTGGTGGCAGGAATATGAGTTAGGAAGTAGAGAAATAAATGCTGTACAATGCTGGCTTCCTCCTTTTATCCATTTATATTCAGTCTGGGACTTCAGGTTGCTATCATCCACATTCAGGATGGATTTTCCTTCCTTGGTTAAATGTTTCTGGAAACACTCACAAATCTGTCCAGAGGTGTAGTCTCTCCTAAAGTGACTCCAGATCCTGTCAAATTGACATTGAAAATTAACCATCACAGGTCCCATGTGGTATTTTTATTTGTGTGCATATTGTGACATGATCAAATTCGAGTAAACATATTTATGGCTCCAGACTTTACATTTTATGGCACTTAACAGTAAATTCTGTTTATGCAGGAATCTTATATGGTATTTGCTAAGCCATGTGTCCCCATGTCAACTGTTGTAAGTGGAAAAATCAGTAAGACAGGGTAAATGTTACTGAGGATTATATTATAAAATGAATATGGATGGAGGAGAAAGGTCTCAAATGAAATTTGTAGTCAAACCAAGAAAATGGAAGTCTATGGAATTAGAAAATAGTAGGATTTTTACTGGGAAATTAATTTGACCTAAGTGACACATTAGGTCACACAGTTGATGGTTTAGGACAGAGTCAAATTATTAGTGGGTAATTAATAAGAATCTGCTTTGTGTATAGCCCAGTAATGACACTGGAGGCTTATGGAAAATGCAATGAAGACTTATGATTGGAGAATAACAGTGACTAGTTATGATTATAAACAGCTGGGTTGAGGTAAATGTTGAATCTTGGAAGGGAAATGAGAGAATAAAATCTAAAATGATTAATAGAAAGGTCAAGTGTGGCTTGCAAAGGGAGAAGCTTCTCACATAATTGAGGATAGATAGAAAAGACAGGAGAGTGCCCATAATGACGTAGAGATGAGAATTAGGTAGAAGACTCCTTGTCCTTAAAGTATTTCTTCTTGATAAATACATGGGTTAAATTATTTGGAGGAAAGAAATGTACTAAAACTGTCAGCCTAGTGTACAGAAGTCAGTATTCAAACTCTGTGTCAAGAAAAACTCCAAACTGCACACATTTGTCCTAAGTGAGCTATTGGACTCATGGTTATTGTTCACAGAGCTAGATAACCCACATAATCTGTTTCTTTGAGTCAATGCTGGGGACAGTGGCACAACGAACTATAACTGCAGACACATTCTGGATCTCAGAGGGGAATGAGTGAGTGAGAGGAAAGACTATGTTGTATATTTTATTTTTTAAAATGCCTAAAACAAATACCACATGTTCTTGTTGCTGTGGGGTCTATATTCTAAAATTTATAAATCTATGATGAAAGTAGAAGAGAAGTTATTTGGACAGAGTTGGGGTACAAATGGGAGTAGGTAGAAGAAACAAAGGAAATGAGGGTCATATGAGCAAAGTGTGCAATGTTGGAGCATGACAATTTCCTAATAATTACCCACTATTTTGAACAATGAGTCCTAATAAATACCAACAAATCTAAGGGAAAAAATGAGCCACTAAATTGTAGAACAAAGGAAGAACATCAGCCTGACTTTGATTTACAATATTTATCTTCTGTCTAAATAATTTTAGGTGCCTCTTTGTAAAAGAGTGCATCAATGCAAATGCTTACATAAGACTAACTTCCACTGAAGTTCAGAAAAAGGTAAATTAACACTTTTCACAGTGGATTTACTCTACGCTGTGTTCAAATGCAAGGCTTCTGCCAAATGCTTTTGCTACCATATGGGCACCCATTAATTACCTCGTTGTAAATGTGTCCACTGTCCTCCTGGGTTTGCTAAAGTTTGCCGTGGGAGCATGACTTTTGCTGCAAATCCTGATGCTCTTAATTTTAAATATGGAGCTTTTAGTGATCCAATAAGTAGCATACTCTCAAGCTTGTAGCTATTTGAAAGATAGAAATATAGATTAGGTAAATAGGGATCTACATATCAACATCGATGAAGACATAGTTTATTATAAAAACCAAAGGAGATTCATTAATGTTTGTTTCTTTTTTCATTTTCTTTTTTATTAGATGCTTTCTTTATTTACATTGCAAATTTTATCCCCTTAGAAAACTCCCCTATCCCATCCGCCTCTCCCTGCTCACTAACACACCTGCTTCCACTTCCCTATACCGGGGCATCAAGCCTTCACAGGACCAAGGGCCTCTCCTCTCATTGATGTCCCACAAGGCTATCCTCTGCTACATATGCGGCTGGAGCAATGAGTCCCTTCGTGTGTACTCTTTGGTTGGTGGTTTAGACCCTTGGAGCTCTGGGGGTACTGGTTGGTTCATATTGTTGTTCCTTCTATGGGGCTACAAACCCCTTCAGCTCTTTGGGTTCTTTCTCTAGCTCCTCCATTGGGGACCCTGTGCTCAATCCAATGGATGGCTGTGAGCATCCACTTCTGTATTAGTCAGGCACTGGCAGAGCCTTTCAGGACTCAGCTTTATCAAGCTACCATCAGTAAGCACTTGTTGGCACCCACAATAATGTCTGGGTTGGGTAACTATATATGGGATTGATCCCTAGGTGGGACAGTCACTGGATGGCCTTTCCTTCAGTTTCTGCCCCAAACTTTGTTTCTGTATTTCCTACCATGGGTATTTTGATCCTTTTTCTGAGAAGAACCGAAGTATCCACACTGTGGTTTTCCTTCTTCTTGAGCTTCTTAAATAAGGCAAGCTTACTTTCCCTGTGCAGACAGTTCTACCTAATTCCAGACCCATCCTTGGAGATGATGAGCCATGGATATGAAGCATGACAAAGGAAACAGAACAGAACCCAGGATAAAGGGAACAGCAAGGTGTTAAGTTGCGTGGTTGCTTGATTGTTTCTCTTAGTTCATCTTAGTCATCATTATGCACAAAAGAAACAACACTGCAGGGCCAAGACTACCGAACAAATATTCATAAAATATTTTCTTGTGGATGTGAGGTATACCCTCCTCTCTATTTACTCCAATCAGAAGCACAAGAGATTCACAGGAAAAAAACAAATCCCAGTGATTTGAAGAAAATTCACCGTTCTGTTAAAATCAGAAAGATAGACATATACTAATGTTTAGAACTTACAATATGGTCTCTTGTATTAAGTATAATTACTATAAAATATTTAACAAATCTAGAGAGATTTCTAGTGAACAAAAGTAATTATCTTATTTTCAACAAAACAAGAAAATATATTTTCTCCTTTTACTTTTTGGGGAAACACGTTGCAAATTGTAAAGCAGTCAAGAGAATCAAACCATCATTCAACACCATAGATAGATTAGTCTGTTGTTAGCAGCATTCTGAGTAGGCCCCTTTGCAATTTGCCTTATTGACAAATATTCTATTAAAAATGATCTTTCATGAATCCAGAGATGCTGTTGTTTTTCATAGGTCATGATTATTTCCATGGTTTGGATAGTGTTTGCCTGACAAGCTTGAGTCTAAAATCAATTCACTTTTGTGTACCTACTTGATTAATAGGAACCTATTCTAAATTAGTGGGTATGATGAAAGCATAATGTGTTTGTGTATTGATAGATTGTTTAAATATCTTTACATCAGTGGATATACGTGGTTCTCAATACACACCCTCTGTGAGGAAATGGTAATCATGATAAGTACTAGAGTATATTAGTTTATGTTTACCATTGAATACCTTGATCCTAATGAGTAGTTTCTGTTGAAGGCATATATTAAGCAGCTTATGCGACATGTAGACTGGAATAATGTCTCATGCTTGACTTCTTACTTTAAAATAGTGATGCCTTGTGCTGAAAAGCCCTGAGCTTGGTTTCAGACTCAGCTTTGTAAGAAATGATGCCATACTTTCAATAGCTAGCTACATAACTTCTCTGCTTGGTTCTTCAGCAAAACATAATATGATTTTATTAAAGGTGATAGATCGTAAGAAGATCTTATATGTTGTTGGTACAAAAAACAACCCCACACCTATTAAACAACTGGAAATTTGGCATTATTTCATTTCTTTTCTGTTGATTTCCAGAGGCATTTTCTAAATCAACCCCCATTATTTAGTTGTTTGTTTGTTCTTTTGTTTGTTTACATCTACTTTGGTTTTGTGTTTTTGTGCTTTTAAAAAGCAGTTAATTAACTTTACACTCTGCAGTTTTCCTCCTCCACTTCTCCCAGTCCTTTCCCCTTTAACCTCCCCTCTCTCTTCTACTCCTTTTCTCTTCAATAAAGGGGGAGGGAATCTCATGGATATCAACCAGCTTTGTTATACCAAGTTGCAGTAAGACTAGGTGCATCCTCTCCCATTGAGACTGGACAAGGCAGCCCAGTTAGGGGAATGGGTCCCAAAGGCAGGTAACAGAGTCTGAGACAGCCCCTGCCCCTGCTGTTAAGAGTCCAGGTTGAAGACCAAATTACGCAACTGTAACATGTGTGCAGAGGGCCTCGGTCAGTCCCACACATAGTCTTTGATTGGCAGTTCCATCCCTGTGACCGACTATGGGCCCAGATTAGTTGATTTTTGTAGGTTTTCTCATGTTGTCCTTGACACTCTGGCCCTTACAATTCTTCTTCTCCCTGTTCTTCCTGATTTCCCAAGCTCTGCCTGGTGTTTGGCTATGGTTCTCTTCACCTGTTTTTATCAGTTTCTGGATGGAGACTCTCTGATGATGATTATATTAGACTCCTAGCTGCAAGAATGGAAGAATATCATTAACAGTGTCAGGGGTGGGCTCCCTGTCATGGCATGGGTCTCAAGCTGGACCAGTCATTGGTTGGCTAATCCCTCAATTTCTGTTCCATGCTTACCCCTGTATACCTTGTAGTCAGTACAAATTATAGGTCAAGGTTTTGTGGCTGGTTTATTGCTCCAATATCTCCATTGGAGTCCTGCCTGATTACAGGAGACAGCTAATTTGGGTTCCATAGCATCCATTGCTAGAAGCTCTATTATTTATTTTGATTGTTTGTTTTCCCACGACTGTCTTGGATGCTAAACTAGAACAGATACAGAGAAGGTGCTTTGGGAGATCATGGGCCATTAGTTCATCCTTTTCTCCATTTCCAGTGATTTTTCAACTTCTCATGTTATTTCTGAAATATTGAAAGAAGAATCCTTTCATTGATGCTTTGTTTTCTGTGTGAATTTATTGTATTTCTTACTCTACATCTTAGGACTTGGACACTGTTTATCTTTCTTTTCTTTTTAGTGTTTAACTATATTTTCACAAATATTTATATTTGACACTTTAAAGATAGTAGGATATTGTAAATGAATAATACTCAGATTTTGCACCCATAGGTATTCATATTGTTTCTGGAATGTTAGCATAGGTGTCCTGTACAGAGATCAACTGACAGTGATACACTCTAGTAAGTCATCAGAGTTATCCTCCAAGAGACACAGTGATTGTGTGCCTATGTGGCAGCTTTCATTCCATGCATGCCATCTCCATCAATGTCTGTCTTTTCCTTTATCCCAGCATTTCCATATTAGTTCTCTGTTTTATTTTATTGCACTTGCAATGTTTTCAGGAATTCCACCTTTGATTTCTTCAATTGGGATCTTTGGAATGGGATCTTTAGTTTTTTACAAAATATTCTGGACTGTAAAATCCAAAGGTATACCAAAACCATCATCTAACTCTTTAACTGTCTCAATTTCTTCTCAATATTTCTTTGTATTCTATCCCAAATACATAGAATACTTTAGCCTCCAGTTTTCTGATAGTTGGAGGTAGGTTCTTTAGGGTTCAATGAAGTTATAATTTGGTAAAATTGATGCAGAAGCAGAAAAAAAAGGAGAAAAAGGGGAAAAGGAAGGAGAGCGGAAGAGCAGTTTCTTTTTCTCTGCTTATGTGATGATATGGGAAGGTGTATAAACATACACCTTATAAGCTACATACATATAAGCTAGGGGAAGTCTCTATTACAGACTGAACCAATCAGTACGTTGATCTATGACTTCCCCTCTTATAGAACTGTACAAGTAACGTTGCGCTAGTTAGATCACTTAGATTGGTTTTGGGTCAAGTAGAGCAATGTGCCATACTCAAGTAAAGTGCAAGTAGAAATGAATTTTTTGTTTAGGCTCATTGATGATTGCTTGATATGATCATGGTTTCATGTCCCCACTTTCTTCAGTCTTGAACTCTATTCCACATCATCATATAACACCTGTTCTCTAAGAGCGTGCCCATAACTTTGTAGCTTCCCTCCATGTCTTTATGAACATTCCTCAGGCACACAGAAACAGGAACATTTAGCCCTGGGGACATTATGTATTAATGCTATAGCAATGTCTACATTTATGTTTCTCTGCTTTATAAGTGATCTGCTTAAACAAGTAAATATTTATTCACTACAATTCTAGAGCTACTAAAATGATAGTGAGTAAATATTATTGACTGAAGCAATGGACTAGTGGATAAATGAAGATCATAAATGTTGAACACTTATTCCTAAGCCAGAGGTACTAATCAAAGAATGAACAGTTTTCCAAGAGTAATAGTTTTTCTATGCTACTATTTACAAATTTATTCAATGTTATTTATTAAATTGTTACTAGATTGTACAGTTAGATTTATTCTATTAGGCAAGGGGGCAGTGAATTGAAAGGAAGGGAAATATTCATTTAAATAGTTATTTTCAATAATGCATTTAAATCATTGTGGGTATAAAAACATAACTATCCATTCTAAGCATAAGACCTCCCAATAAGTATTAATATGTCGCCTTTTATGTGCCTGAGAATAACAATGGTTTATATAAAACAGTTGAAAACTTTGTGCTTTCAATTATCCTGTGCAAAGGATTAATAATCATAACATAGAGCTGTAACAATGAAATACATTTAGAGTTTAAAAACTGTATTTTCAGAGACACAGTTATCACCAAAGTGACTCTAGCTACAGACATAATATAATTTTAATATTTGTAGTCTTATAATGATGCAGTCAATGGACATAGCAATGTATATCAAAATTGGGTCCCAAACTTATACATGCCATAAATTCTACTCTCATTATATGATGTATGTTTTGAATAGGACTGTCAATTAAATCTGTCTACTTTATTCCTAATGAAACTTGCAACTCAATGCCTGCATCTTAAAAGTGAAATGCTTTAATATTTATATTAGTGACAGTTTATCAAAATTGACATTTTAATCTTTAGACTTAAAATAATGTTGATTTGGATGATGCCTTAGTAAGTTCATCTAAATCTTTGTCATGTCAAAGATGAATATTTACACACACAGGATTCATAGGCATTCATGCTATGTGCTTTATTCAGATACACATATCTAGTGCAGAGGAAAGGTCTTCTAACGATTATAATACTTTTCAAATTGAATGGGTATCAAAATATAATAAAAAGGTATAGTTTAATTCTTTCAATTTTGAACTCAACAGTGGGCTTCCTTGCTGGGCAGGAGCCTGAGGGAATCAGTAGAGTCCTACTCAGTGCCATCACCAATAAAACAGTAGCTCCTGTGCCCTCCTCATGGCAATGTCTGAGTTAGCGAGGGCTCGTGTTCTCCTCATCATGGGATTGACAGTGTTGCATAGCGCCTGAAAGATAGAACATACCCAGAAAGTATTTTCTGAGTGAATAAAGACTGAAGAAATATGTAAATGAAGAGTAGAGTTCGGTGGAAGAGTGTTGAGACACTATAACTTTGCACTTATGTCAGCTGGGTCAGTGCGACTTTCATCATTATTTATACAGTAAGTCTTATATTAGTAACAGAATTTCAAGCATTTGAGGTATTATAATATACATTCTATAATTATTCAGCGACAATGGGAATTCTTTTACCTGTCTCATCCCTTCTTGGTGACTCCCTCTCATAAGTAAGTGTATTTTCTCTTCCTCCCAAATGCCTCCCGCCATCTACTTCCCATGAGTATTTTGTACTCCCTTCTAAGAAGGACTGGAGCATCCAGATTTTGATCTTCCTTCTTGAGCTTCATATGGTTGTGAATTGCATCTTGGGTATTCTGAGCTTTTGGGCTAATATCCACTTATCAGTTAGCGCATACTATGTGTGTTCTTTTGTGACTGGGTTACCTCACTCAGGATAATATTTTCTAGTTCCATTCATTTGCTTAAGAATTTCATGAAGTCATTGTTTTTAATAGCTGAGTAGTACTCCATTGTGTAAATATACCACATGTTCTGTATCTATTCCTCTGTTGAAGGACATCTGGGTTCTTTCCAGCTTCTGGCTATTATAAATAAGGCTGCTATGAACATGGTGGAGCTTGTATCCTTCTTATATGTTGGAGCATCTTTTGGGTATATGCCGAGGAGTGGTATAGCTAGGTCCTCAGGTAGTACTATGTTCAGTTTTCTGAGGAACCACCAGACTGATTTCCAGAGTGGTTGTACCAGCTTGCAATCCCACCAGCAATGGAGGAGTGTTCCTCTTTCTCCATATCCTTGCCAGCATCTGCTGTCACCTGAGTTTTTGATCTTAGCCATTTTGACTGGTGTGAAGTGGAATCCAGATGCTAGGCAAAGCCACATTTGGGGGGATGTGACCACTCACTCACCTCCAAATTCTTAACCCGGAAGGGCTTCTGTCTAAAGGAAATACAGGGACAAACAGTGAAGCAGAGACTGAAGGAAAGGGCATCCCGAGACTGCCCTACATGGGGATCCATTCCATATACAGACAACAAACACTATTGTGGATGCCAAGAAGGGCTTCCTGACAGAAGCCTATTATAGCTGTCTTCTGGGAGGCTCTGCCAGAGCCTGATGGATACAGAGGCAGGTGCTTGCAGCCAACCATTGTACTTAGCAGGGGTCCCCAATGGAGTAGTTAGAGAATGGACTGAAGGAGCCAACAGGGTTTGCAACCTCATAGGAAGAACAACAATATCAACCAACCAGAGCCCCCAGAGCTCCCAGGGAGTAAACCACCAACCAAAGAGTACACATGGAGTGACCCATGGCTTCAGCCGCCTATGTAGCAGAGGATGGCATTGTCTGGCATCAATAGGAGGAGGGGCCCTTGATCTTGTGAAGGCTTGATGCCCCAGTGTAGGGGAATGCCAGGGCAATGAGACAGGAATGGGTGGGTGGGAGCATCCTCATAGAAACAGGAGGAGGGAAGCATGGGAGAGGGAGGTTCTGGAGGGGAAACCAGGAAAGGCATTCAGTGTGGAGTTTTCCTCAAGGTGAATGGATTTGTTACCGATTCATTTTTGCTATGCAGTATTGGAGCCTTAGAGTTTCTCATATTTTTATGTTTCTATTTTGATATCATATATCTGAAACTGTAATCTTTTCTTTTAGGTTTTCAAAATTGGTGGCTTATAGTTTAAACCACAGTCACACACTTTTGCTTCTGTGGCCTTTCTTACTTCTACTTTTTTCCCTTTACCCAATCTTGTTTTATTTGTTTGTGCTTGTCTCTCCATCTCTGTAAAGGTTATTCTTTTGGTTGGTTTCTTGTTAAGAAACTAGTTTTCTATCCTGTTGGTCTCTGTGGTTTTTCAGCCCTAGTTTCTTTTGCTCTTCTGTAAACTGTTATTTCTTTCATTAAACAATGTTGTGTGTGCTTGGCTGTCATTCCAGTTCTTTGCATAGTAGCATTAAGTGATTTAGAGAAATCTTTTCGGGTTTTAATGCCATCACTGATTTTTATATTTTTTTCTCTTGGTACTGCCTTTTCCCCCCTGCAGCTCAGACTTAATACGCTGTATTCCTAATTTTATATAATTTTAAATTTTCTCTCTTTTTTAATCACTCAGTGGTTATGGATGAACATATTCTCTAATTTTATTGTAGTTATATAATTTCCACAGTTTCTATAGCTGCGATCTAATTTTCCTGTATAGCAAGAGAGGAAAGAAAGCATGGTAAAAGTATGTGTTGCAAACACTTTTGAGATGAGTTTTGTGTGGTGAGACAAGTATGTATGCTCCATCTGAGGGATGAGTGCTCTGTAAATGCCTGTGGGCCTATCTGGCCTATACTTGAACTCCAATGTTGATTCCTCTATAGATTATTTTGTCTAGATGATATGTCCATCAGTGAAAATGAGATGTTGAACTAACCAGCTGCTATTGTTGCAACTCTCACTATTTAGAGCTAATAATGTCTGTTTTACTGAGACACTTAAACACTTGGTAGGTTGTTTTTACAATGGCTGTATCCTTTTGCTGAGTTAATGACTTTGCTATTACACAATGAGTTTCTGTTTATAATACAGTTTTAGCTTTACTTAAAACCTAATTTATCATACACACTGCTATTTTAGCTTGTTTTGGTTTCCATTTATTTAGATTGTATCTTAAAACTTACTTTTGATCTCTATGTACAGATAATAGAATGATAGAACAGAGTGATAATGTTTTTGTTATCTCTTTTAATTGTGGAATTTAAGGTAATTACATTCATAATTAGTGCTAATAAGGAAGGCTTCTGCCTGCTGTATTGTAACCTTTCTGGGTGCTCTGTTTACTGGTTGTTCTTTCTCTCTTGTTCATCCTCTTGCTTTAGTCGTTTTCCATATGAATAAGGTTTGATGCTCTTTCATTTCTGTTTTATCTCTTGTGCTAATTATGACTGGTGTGTGTGTGTGTATTTCTACACTGCCTTTTACCTTTCAGATGCAGAACCTCACAGAGCACTTGCTGTAAGTTCAATTTAGTGGTAGTGAATCCTTTCTGGAGTCCTTGTCTTTGTCTTTTGTGTTTTAAGGACAGCATGGCTGGGTCTAGAGTATTGCTTGGCTCTGATCATCTTTATACTTTGACTGTGTCATTGCATTCTTTCTTGGTCTGTAACATTCTGCCACACAATCTGCCCTTAGTGTAATGATGGTTTCTAGATCCACAGTCCTCTCTTATTTTTAGTGTTCATTTTTTTCTGTCATAAATTTTTGACAGCTAGAATAATTCATGAAAGGATCCCTTTGGTTGACTCTAGTTGGAGCTTTCTTAAGTTGTTGGACTTGAGTGTCTGTGTCTTTTCCAAGGTTTGGAGATTTTTTTGGCTATTTTGTTGTTGTAATTGCATAAATTTTTTATACCCTTTCCCCTCTGTTTTCCTGGAACATCTACAATATGAATATTTGCTTGCATAATGGTGTTTGGTAAGTCTTTCTAAGCTTTTTCCCCACTGCTTTTCTTTTCTTTCCATCCCTATTACGTTAATTTAAAGAACTGTTTCCAAGAACAGAAATCCCTTCTCTTACTTGAACTTGTTTGTTGTGGAACTCAATTGTGTTTTCATTTTCTTCTATTTTATCTGATATCTTCAACTCCACAATTTTTCATAAAAATGCTCTCTGTATTATTCAGTACATGTTTATTTCTTCCAATCTTGTTGAACATTCTGTCTGTATTCTCTTGTATTTGAGTTTACTTACTTTCATGATCTTGAATTACTTTTCAGGTATTCTAATGGTATTTTGGGGGTCAGGGGACTGTTGCTAAACAATATATTCCCTTGAGATGTTACAATGCTTCCTGTCCATCCTGTTTGCTTCCTGCATACAGATTTGTTCATCTGGAAGCTGATGCACCTCTACCATTTTGTTCCATAACTTTCATAGCAAAAATCTTTCTCCTGGAGATGTGCATTGGGATATCAGTATCACGTTACCTTAGCTTTGGTTCCATTTGGCCACAATAGTGTAAACTCCAAGGCAGTCCTTCTGTTAACCAGTGTCATCTGGGTTTCCGCACCATCTGTTATCCGCACAATCGTCTCTCCAGCAAGAACGCACGAGGACACCAGGATCCTTCTGCAACAAGTGTTTATTGCATCTTTAAGAGGAAGACCCCAAGCCCCGAAAAGGCACTGCTTATATATACCCTGGAGCAGTGTGTTCATTTCTGATTGGCTGTTTGCTCATTACCTCATGTGACGCCCCGGAATAGGCTGTGACTTGGCGCGCTCTGGCCCTTAGCACATGCGCAGACTACTTGTTTACAGGGAGAAGACACTGGATGCCGGCGACATCTTGTAATGGCAATAGCCAGCTTGGGCGTGGCTCTCTACATCTCCCCGTTTTTGTTTTAAACAATAGGCTCTGGCCAATGCCCCGTGTCTTAGGCTAGCTGATGTGCTGTCCATTACCAGCACCAAGAGATCGGTGAGATCCTTTGGATCACTACTCATTGGTGTGCTCCTGGTTTATGGCATCAGCCTAATCCCGTCGTAGGGGCCAAAGGCAGTGGGCCTCGAGGACATATGGCAGTTTGACTCACTCTCCTGTGTGCAATGGGATAAGACCCCACGGGGTGCAAGAGCTAAGTCTCGCTGACCATTAGCTTTTAAGTATTTATTTTATTTTTAGCATGCTGAGCCAAATATCGGGAGAGGCTCCTTGCTCTAGTGCAGCAAAT
>JADRCD010128152.1:0-10860 GCA_019843815.1 Montemys delectorum | reverse complement strand
ATATAGGGTTGGTAAAGATCTTTTCCCAATTTGTTGATTGCCGTTTTTGTAGCTATAATATTTCAATTTTACACATATTCATCTCTGTACATATTTATTATGGCACTTGCAAGCCAGCAGGTTTTTTTTTTAAAAAAATATATCAAAATTTCTTCTTCACAATAAGAAAAAAAGAGACGTTTTCATTTGGAAAATTTGACCTTTTTTTTCCCATTCTTTTAGTTGCTGTTAAAAATTTTTAAAAGAAATCATAGCTTTCTTAAAAGAAGTTATTAAAATGAGTTGAAGAACAATGGGGGTAAACAAAAACACAGTGTTGTACAAGGAACCAAAGGCTGTTTTTGGAACAATCAGAATATTTGTGCATTGAAAATTTGTACAATTTGTTTATTTTCCTATCTTACAAAAATTAGAAGGCTTTAACTCTCTAAGTGGGTAGAAAGAATAAGCTTTCTGAACAGCTGACTTAGAAGCACAGCAAATACATGCCTTTGAACTCAGCAGAAATAAGTCGCCCAATGGCACGGCCGCTGTTTGCCACAGAATGCAGATTCAGGATTTTTGAGTCAGATGAGGCCTTTTGATGTAAAGCATAAATGAAATTGTAATGCACATACTATCTATGAAAGAATTTGCTACCTTAATGCTTACAGATATGGGTTAGTGTTTTATTTGCATACATCCCCAGGTCTGGCCAATTCTTTGCATCGATTTATCACAAGCATGCAGGCATGGCTTTCTAGTAGAATGGACAATTACATTTCCAGTCTAAAACGAGTTAAAGATGCCACTGCAGCTGGATTTGCTAAGCCCGTTGCTAGCTGTAATGATGAGGTGAAAAGAGGTTGAAGAGCAAGAATCTAAAATGCCCATGCAAATCACAAAGCTCAAGCTTGGTTGGGACATTGTTATCCATGAATATGCCCAGATCAGGAGTCACCTCAAGGTAGCTGAGCCAACCAGGGCTAAGAAGCAATGAGAAAGAGTCGCAGTTAAAACGAAAGAAAACAAAACTGTACAACATGTACACATAGAGTTACACAGCCTTAGAATGCAGTAATGCCTAAACAGTATCACACTATGTTTAATCAGTCTTATTAAGAACATCGTTTGCAGAAATGTTGAGTTCTATTTTCAAACAAAGCAGAGACATTTCAATATGTTTGTGATACTTGAAATGATTGATTATTTTAATTTGCATGCTTTCAAGGATGCCTACTCCTTTCCTAGTATTATCAATGTTAAAGAATACACAAATTCTGAATATGTCAGATATTTTCCTGCCTGTTTATTCATCTGCTTTCTAACTAGTTATTGCTCCAATCAATGCGCCCTGCTATTTTAAGATGACTGAGCAGGAATTTACTCAGATAATTTTAATCTACCAATAATTTTAATTCCTCAAATGTTTCAATTTCTACTGTTAAAATTATCAATAGCATAACATAATTATTTTTAGGTTTTGATATTTCTGATCTAAAAGAGATCAACCTATCTATCATTTATCTAACACCTATCTATCTATCTATCTATCTATCTATCTATCTATCAATCATCTATCTATCTATCTATCAATCTATCTATTATCTGTATTTATCAAGAAGCTTGAGTATTTTTATCTTCGTTCACAGTTCCTTGAGTTTCTCCCCATGGATTGAGTTTCACACCAATGCTACACATAAGTAATATGAGTTGGGGCTGAAAGTAAATAGAGAATTCAGTTACTGATCTGTAACATTTATCAAAAAGAAACCAATTCTACAACCTGGGTGTAAAAGTCTCTTTATTGAGTGGACCAAGGCCTACTGTTTTCATTTGCTCATTTATGTGGTGCTTTGTACAAACTAATTGAAAGGACATTTCTAAGCCAGTAACTGTCTCCTCCAGAGTTTAGTATTACTTAAGAGCACCTAAGTAGGTGTGATATTTTAAAGTTAATATACTCTTTGATAATTACACATTTAAACTTGAAATTTTTAAATTAATGTGACTACTTTAATTGTTTAATGTTATAGAGCATATAATGTCTTACATACAGTTCAACCATAACAAAATACTAAAGTAGGCAAATAAAATATCTTTTCCTTTACAATTGTTTTGTTTGTCTTCAGATGGGACACGTGTATAATCTTGTCTCTTTCTTAATCTTAGTTAAGTAACTACATATATAGAGCAACAACTAATATAACTTCTCCAAGAAGTTTGCCATACAAACACACACACACACACATACACACACACACACAGAAAATACTCACTAATGGATTCAAAGATGCAAAAATATGAAGAAAATCCTTCTATATCTAGATATCTTTCTATAATTTAATTTAAAATAAATTAAGTTATTTATATGTGTTTATACTAAAAGTTTCTATCAGCCACAGTAATTAGACTTACAGGGAAAGTGAAATTCCAAGGTCCATCATAAGAATATCAAACTTCTTACCTGATAAGCCAACTCTGATGCCATCCCTTTGTCAGGTATTTAGGAAGATTCATTATGACGCTTACAGTGACTTCAACTTTATGACCTTCCTGCCTCAGTTTCTAGATATCTGAGATTACAGGTGTGTGACCATGCACACAGACCAAAATAATTTCTTGTACCTAATTGCTGTTATTTTTCTGACTCTGCTTCAGAAAATGCTATTGTTTTCACTTGAAAGTAACATGTCCGTTACAAAATTAAAATAGCATTTCAACATTGTAAATTTAGATTCAAGGACAGCTTACAGTTTTTAAAATATGTTTTGCTCTGGGTAATACCATTTTTAACGAAAGTTGTCATTGTACAGTACCACTGTAATGATGGAAGGAAAAAAATAAAATAAATGTTACTAAATATTAGGACAACTGAAATTTAGAAATATAGACCATAGAAAGCAACTGTGAATTAGGAATATGTGTTAAAGTTAAGCATTTACCATATTGTTTTAGTCAGATATTGTTCTAGTCTGCCAAAAATCTTGGAGAAGTTATATTAGTTGTTATTTTGTGTATGTAGTTACTTAACTAAGATTAGGAAAGAGAGAAGGTTATACAAGTGTCCCATCTGAAGACAAACAAAACAATTGTAAAGGAAAAGCACTGCATAGTACAGCCTATGGAGTGCTTGCACTTGATTGAAAAAATTCTAAATGTTGGCCCGAGAGATGGTTCAGTGGTTATACTGTAGCTTTATAGAATGAAGTTCAGCTGGTTCACTAGTCCAGCAATCCCAGCCAAAATGACAATAACCTGGTAGCTCTTCAGTCTGTGAAGCATGACGTCTAAATCGTCACTTCAGTCTGTGAAGCATGACGTCTAAATCGTCACTCCAGTCTGTGAAGCATGACGTCTAAATCGTCACTCTATTTTGTAATTGCAAAGTAGATTTTAATATCCATGGAGTCACGCCTCAGCAGAAGGACAGATAAATTTTCCGACAGAAGTGTAGACAAGTAGACAGAAAAGCAAAAGTTTTCTTCTTCCCTGTCCTCTGATGTAGATTCTCACCAGAAGGTGGGACTCAGATTTAGTGTGAGTCTCCTGACTTCACATAATCCAGATGTATAGTGAGTCTTCCCATTTCAACTGATCCAATCAAGAAAATCCTTTCCTGCTTTTTTCCAGATGCTGGGGTTTCAGTTGATTCCATATGTGGCCAACTTGCCAACCATGATTAGTCATCACAAGCAGGTTATCAGCATATATAGTCACTCAGAAGACCTGTAATTTCAGCTCCAAGGGTGGATTGTGACAACATCTGCCTTCCTTGACACCTGCATTTATGTGCATGTACACACACACACACACACACACACACACACACACCATAATTTTAAAAATCTTCAAAAATATTGAGTCCCACTTTTCTTCTAGCTTTTTTTTTAATTACAGTAGTTACTTTTAATAACAAAGCAGCACTAAATATATACACTCTGTCCTTACTGTATGCTTTAATCACTATCACATTTATTCGTGTGTGGATGTGTGTCTGTGTGACTGTGTGTAATGCATGTGTGTGTGGGTTCCAGAGCACATATGGAGGTCAGAAGACAACTTCTAGAACTACTTTTTTTTTCCTTTCCACCAGTTATAACCTGAAGACTGAATTCAGTTTGTCAGTCTTGGCAGTGAACAACTTAACCTAACGAGTCATATTGCTGGCCCTGGCATGCTTTTTAGTTTCACATATAAGCAACATAGAACTCAAAAAAAAAAAAAAAAAGACTTGGCAGGAAACTGAAATTTAATATGTGCTTTAAATGAGTATTCTCCAGGTTATACAAATTAAAATAGAAACTTGAAAACCATGCTATAAACTATGAACAAATGGGAAGGAAATTAAGTGAGAAAATGTCATGTGGCTTTAATTTTAAAACACATGACCTTCTAATTAAGAAGCAAAAGTATGTAGGAGGGACATGAGATTATATTATCTGCTTCAAAAACAATCAAAGTCCTAATAAAAGCAATCATTAAAAACACTAAGTGGACCCCAGTTACATACTAAGGTATGAAGCTTTTGATATGCTAAACTAGATGGCAGCATCAGCTGTCAAGAGAAAAAGTTAGGCTCAGAGATAACAAGCCTGTTGGCTGAACTCCTCAGCTCTGCACAGCTCTGCAGGTAAGCCTAGAATCAAAGCCTTATTTAGTTTTGCTCATAGCTCTTAATCTGGTGACATCACACAGCTTGTGATTTGTCATTCCTGACTCATAACATTTTGGAGAACTAATTCTCCATCTTTCCCACCCTCCTGTCATAATTTTATATAGTGTTTATGATATATTGTGTGGATAAACATTTGATGAAGGGAATATGTTACGAATAGAACGTTGATCCAAATTTTATATATATTACAGGTAGGTAGGAATCTATTCACCTCTTAAAATCATTTATGCTTTACTTCTCATAAGCTTGTGAGGAAAAAAATATCCATACTTCAAAAAAAGAGAACCCTGGAGCTTCGAGGTGGCAAAATCATTGGTTTTGCAAAGTTGAGACTAGGTGGAGAATGACAGGTGTAAAAGTCTAATACGGTATTGGGGCTTGAAGCTAAGAAGAGTTAGGTTTGGTGGGCGTAATAGCTAGACTAGCAGAGCCTCACCAGATGAGCAGAGAATGTTCCAGTATTCTAATCCATCAATATATGAACCTAAACTAACTCAAGGCCCTTCTGTCCACCGAGATATATTATTATAATAAAATATGGTTTGAATAATAGCAAAGACACATCCAACTGGACTAAGCAACCAGACCAAATTATGGAAATTCTATTATGTTTTAGTTCTTTAAAATAATAATACCTTTAGTAATTCTTTGAGAACTTCATACAGTGAATTTTGAATGTCTTTACCTCTCCCACTCTCAACTCTTCTTACAACTATGCCCTTTCACCTCCTTGTCAACATTCACCAAACTCTTGAGTTTTCTTCCCTTTGTCCTCAACAATTTCAAGGCTTCTGTAAATAAACTGACAGATTTGCTTTTTCCTTAAAAGATCTTTTATTATTAAATTATGTGTGCGTGTGTGTGTGCCTTTATGACCTTATATGTAATATAGTAGATTGGTACTGCTAAAGACAGAAAAAGGCCATTGGGTTCCCTGGAAAGCTCTCTGATATGGGTTCTCGGAACCAAATTCAGTCCTTTGCAATAGCAGTAGACACTCTTACCTTAGCTCTGTCTCCAGCCTCAAGTTTTACTGCTTATAAGTGTCATCAGTTTAGATATGAATCAAGTCTGTAGACTGTAAATATTATCATGCACAGTGGAAGAAATTGCTGTTGTTCAATGTTCAAGAATCTACTTAGCATAAATTACAGTAAATATTTACATGTAGTAGCAATTGTTTGAAAATTGGCATCTTTAACTGTTTTACATTTGTCATATTAAAAACTAAAATGAATTTTACTCAATTAGTAAAATGTTTGCAAAGCAAGCATGAAGTCCTGAGTTTTAACCCATGAACCCACACAAAAGCTGGGCGTATTGGCACAGGTGGAGATGGTTAGATGTAGGAGCATCTGGTCTGGTTGCCTAGGATAAATGATGAGTTCAAAGCCAAGTGAGAGAATTTTCAAAGAAAATGTTGTATGCCACTTGAGACACTTGGAATAAGAATCAAGGTTAACATCTTCATTCACATACCTGCTCATATATGTGTATGCACACCTGAACATTTGTAAGCATTCTATGAGTATGTATATGCATGCACACATATACATGCCTCATAAAAGAACATCAATATCCACCACCAGAACAGAATTTTGGCTTCAAAATTACAGTTGGCTTGAAATCACAGTTCTTTCACCAACCGCTATTGGTGCCTTCTAATCTAGAAAGTACTGCCCTGCTCATCCTATGAATTTCTGATCAGTATTTAACAGTCTTGGAAAGGTCCTAGTTCTACAGGGAGGCAAAAAAGAAGCAACGCTACAATGTGCTTTAATATTGAGTCAATGATTAGTAATGGAATGCTGTGTGAACAAAGACTATTATCTACTTGACTTTTAATTACCTGTAAAAAAATATATGTCCTGGGACTTTACTTTTACTCATTATACCTGCCAGATCCTGAACTTTTAATTTCAGCCTATTAATTACAATGATATCCCCAGGTCCTTTTCACCTTCTATTTCTGCAAGAATAATAGCATCCTAAACATTTACTTTACCTCTTTGTCTGTCTCCCTGGATGTCTAAGTTCACTTTACACATAGTGAATTTCACGCCACTTTGTTGCTGCCATAACAAATTTCAATTTCTTTTCTTCTTAACAGTATCCTTCTCAGAGCTAACAATGTTTCCTACTCCATCACTAAATTTTATTGTCAGGAGACTCTGCTGTAGAAATGCAATTGTCTGTAAATCTGAGCACCAGTAAAGCTGCTAAAATCACTGTGAGTCTTATTTAACTGTCTGGCACATAAATCAGGGAAATTTTATTTGATTTCAGTGGGATGTTTTTCTAGACCTTAGTACTCTAACACATACTGATATTAACTAACTGCACATTCAAGAGCAGATTATTGCTTTAGAAAAGGACAATTCATCTACCAAGCACAGCCTACCTCTCTAAAAGGCAGTCATGTAGAAACATCTCTGGAGTCACGTCATCCAGGGTCAGTGATATAAAGGGAGCCTGGAGAGGCAAAGTTTTACAATATTGTCATTAACTCGTACTAAGAGTGCCCCAGAGTCTCAAAATGCCAGATGCATTAGTTTGTTGCATGACACAGCAGCTCATCAGTTCTTTTATTGGTGGTATACATAAAATACATACCTTATGAAAATATAAAAATTTCTGAAGTAGTTATTATATATATATGTAAAACATAATATATATTATATAACTCGAACTACTTTGTTGATGTTTGTGTATTTTCTTGTTTGCTGGTGCTAGGGTGTTGGAACAAACAGACTAAGAGAGGAACCATGTAAGGAGGATTCTGAGTGCATATGAGACTCTTCAAGAAGTAAGAGTCTTGTGACCTGAGTTTCTTCACAACACAGAATTTTTCTTGGAATGTGTTTCTGTCCTTCTTCCAGGTATAGTAGACAAGAGTGAGTTTACTTCTGCTGTTCTTATTCATGGAGAAACATGACTTTGCTACATTTGGGTTGTAATTGTGATTATATATCTTACTCATGTGATTCTTCTTAATTATCACAGTATATATTGTCTGATGTTCTTAATAAAGTTGGCTATTATATGAGACTTTGCATCATTTTTAGCACCTTCTCCTCTTCTTGGTTTCTGCTATCAACTAGAGCTGCAAATAAGTGGTCCCTGAACAGGAACCTGAAGTTGGCTAAGAGATAAGATAGGGGAGTGAGATAAGAGAGTGGAGCCCCTCACAGAATGAGGTGAATAAGAATGGGCCAGAAACCAGGAGAGGATTTGCCTTGCATGTGAAGCTTATGCATCCTTCATTATGTTTAGAGAAAGGAAAGGCACAGGTATGACCTCTGTTTTCCAGAAGGGACTTTAGATGAAGAAGTACAGGTCAGGGTCTGAAAGAAGATTGAAGAGGCAACAATTAAAAGGGCAAAAGATGGTTCTCTTATTTTTTGTCACTTAGGCATTGATTTCATCTGTTATTAAAATAGTTAAGGAAGGTAAGTAGGATAGCAACAATGGCAAAGAGCTGGTTAATTTCTTAGGTGAATATAAACTGGATGACCAAACCTTAGAGTTGATAAAAAGGAGCTAACAAGGAGTTTTTCAGTGTGCAGGCAAAATCAAAATTTAAAACTGTATCACCTATGCCAGTCACTGTTGCCTCACTCAACTCCCTTACAGGACCTTCCTTTCTTCTCTTTTGCCTGATAATGACACTGAAACACGGGTGGGAAATTTGATAACCAATCTAATACTGAGTTTTCCTACCTTTCTATGAGGACTTAGAGGAACCTATGGAAAAACTAAGTTTATAACCAAGGCAAGTTAGGGCACCAAAGGGAAACAGAATTTGTTTAGTAATTTCTTTCTGCCCTCATGAGCTATACATGGTATTTTCAATCCACTAACAAATTTATTTAAAACTCTAGAAGGAAATGGGTCATTGGACAATCCTCACATGTTATCTTGAGAGACAAGAAAAACAGTAGAGCTCTTTGAATCCAGATATTTGTACCAAGCGGATCCTTGGCTATCTTTAAACTTATCCCTCACCCTTCCCAATTAAATATCTCGCACAAGTATTATAGCACAAGAGGCTAAACCTTAGATGGATTTGTTTTTTATGCTATAAGGACCATAAAATACTCACTGCTTACTTTAATCTTGCTCAGTTAGTAAACCAGGAGAGGACTGGATGTCAACAATGATGTGGATCTGATCCTTGCTATATTATATTAATCTTAACCAACAATCAGTCTTAAAGAGCCTTGCAGAACTCTATGAATTTTCAAATTTCATTTGTGATTATCATGGGAAGAAAATAAATTGTTATCCAGATGTTAAGTTGTGGGATTTTCTCAAACGAACTGATTTGAGATTACAGAAACTCGTCAACTTTGTCCTATTCCACAGGCAGACACTTATTTTATTTTTGCCTCATCTAATGATATAAATAGGAGGGGTTCATGGCCTAGATATTCATCAATCTATTAATACTTCTTTCTCCTCAGTTGGACACATGAAACTATTTTGATTCATCTATCAACAAATATAGATAAGGACTATTCTTGTGTGTCGTTTGTTTTAAGGTTCTAAAATCTGATATTCAGAATAAAATTTTCCGTAATACTTGGTACAGGCATAATCATTATATGATAATTTGATAATGACTTGTAAATAAGTATGTTGGTGTGTGTGTGTGTGTGTGTGTGTGTGTGTGTGTGTGTGTGTATCTGTGTGTAATTTTAGGTTATGAATGATAAATACTTATCAATGTATAACTATTCAACATGAATATATGTATTTTTAACACTTATATTTGTTAAGCAATGACCATGAACATTTTAATGGAATATTATGTGTTTTGCTCCTAGCTTTTCATTGATGGTCTTAGAATCTTGGTAGAGAGATACGTTCCAAGACTCTGGAGGTCCCTTTTATTGGAGTGACCTTGTCTTCATGACCAGCATTCTCAGTCTCCCTATATTAATCACTGAGAGTACTCTGGGCCAATAAGCACTGAGGATGTCACAGAAGAGAACTGAATTATTAGTTCTTCAGCTATGCTTGCTTCCTAAAGAATTGCTTCTAATGACAGTTCTTTTCTATTTACAGAAGTATCCACCCATTAATTATGAGAAAGAGAAGATTGCCAAAGAAGGCCAAGGCGAAAGTAATGAAAGTTAGTGCACTGCCTACACTTCCCTTATGAAGTTAGAAGGTCACTGCCACAGTAAATTCTTAACAAGTAAATAAATAAAGAAGAAAAATTAGCATATATTCATATTTCATGTACTGTGGAAATCATGATTCACCAGCATCAGAACAAAGCAGATTTATGTAAAAATAATTTGGAGAAATCAGGAAATGCAAGCACTATACACACAAACACAGATGAGCATAAACTTTCTTATACATGGACACATACATACATATATATATATATATATATACATATATCAAATAAACATATCTACACATGCAGACACATATACATAGACAAAACCAAAATATCCATAACCATATACAATTATATATACACATATGCTCACAAATGAACACATATACACATATACACCTAAGTATGCATACATATTCATATTTATATATGCACATAATACAAATCTACATACATACAATCATATATGCAAATTCATAACATATACACTCATATAATATAAAATTCATGCACACATGTACACACATGCACACACAGATATAAAAATACATACACATGCATGCATATATGCCTATATGCATACATTTTTACATATATGCATACACATGTACATACACAAAATACAAATATATACATATATACACAATATACAAATATGTTCTTACATGTACATGCCTACATAATATTTATAAACATACACACATACATGCAAATATATGCACATATGCATATACATATGCTTATATAGACATACATATAGACATATTCACATATGCATAAATACATACACACATACACACACACAAGCCACAACCTTAAATTCCACATGTACAATGTAAAAAATGACCATGAAAGACACATAATAACTACAGAACATAGATATTGTGTCTAAAGAATTGTATGCCATCCAGTAATATTTCAAATACCCAATGATTAAAAAGCAAGGAATGAAATTTGCTATGAATCCTCTACAAGATTTTCTTCCAGCTTTGAGAACTTTTCAGTAGATATCAATAATTAGTAACATGCCTGTAAAATTTAATAGCTCAGTAAAATCAAAGTGCATTCTTTT
>JADRCD010128150.1:559-17996 GCA_019843815.1 Montemys delectorum | reverse complement strand
TGTGTGTGTGTGTGTGTGTGTGTGCGCATGCGTGCAAATGTATGTATGCATATTTGTATATGTGTACATGTGGGTATGTGTTTGTGTGTATGCAAGTGTATAGGTATGTGTGTGTATGTGTTTGTGTCTGTATGCATGTTTATGTGTATGCATGTGTGTATGTGTACATGCATGCACACAAACATGCACACCCTTGTCCCTTGTAGATACAAAGAGCAAAAGTTGTAAAAATCCTCTCTCTCTCTCTCTCTCTCTCTCTCTCTCTCTCTCTCTCTCTCTCTTTGAGGCAGGGTCTCTCACTGAACTTGATGCTCTCCATTTTGACTCACAGCTTGCTAATGAGCCTCTGGGATCCCCTGTCTACTTTCCAGGGCATGCACTGACACATGCTGTTTTTACCTGGGTGCTGGAATCTAAAAGTCAGTCTTTATGTTTGCATAGCAAGCACTTAACTTTTTGAGCCATCTCCTCAGCTTGAGTAATGGCTCTTCAAAAATCCAGATTTCTGCTGCAAACATGTTTTCTGTTGCAGTCTATATATGGGAAAACTAATGATTTTTGAGTGCTAATTACAATAATATTTGTAATTGCCAATTGCTTTTCTTAAGTACAGATATCAGTTGTTAGGAAACAGCTAATTGGAATTAGACACACAAAGAGATAGACAGAAATAGACAGAGACAAAGACATGGAGAGAGGAATAATATCCAATTTGCTAACAGAACTGTTTAATCTAAAGCTCAACCTGCTAATTCTTTTATGGAGTAAGGTCACTATTCTGCACCTGCCACTAAGAGTCTTAACTTCAACCAAAGAGGTGGCATCAAATGACCCTCTGAGTGGGTGCTTTCTAGTCTCCTTCCCAGGATGATAAGCAACTCTCCTGGCTCGCTGAGCAAGGGGAATTCTGGTCCTGATAGCAGCCCTCAGGAGGAGCATATCCTGCCATCCAGTTTGACAATATTAGACTCAAGAGCACCAAGCATCCTCTTAGCTTCCCAGCTATAGTGCCGAGCCTGTGACACAGACACATTAATTCCCCCCCCCCCCGAAGGAATATGTTTTCACCTCACAGCAAGCAGCATTTGAGTTCAGGGAGAGGAAATGTGTATTAAGAGAGCGGGTTAAAAATCGACATTATCCCAGACTTTTATGAAGTCAAAATTATGTCCAAGATGCTAAGTTATTATAATGTATTTATTACCAGAATTGCTTTCCTATTTAACCAGTTTGGCCCATCTCAAGACCTGCTTTAAAATGCGCCACCTTGACCACCTTTCCCATTTTCATATAAAAAACAGGAAAGCAGAAACTAATTTACTCAGAGAGACACAGCGCCTGTTTGCCCGTTTATCTCTTACAGACCACCCCAGTCCAATGTTGACAGTACATGATATTCCATTAATCTGCCTAATGAAAATTTAACCAGTGTTATAAACAAATAATTGGCTATTATCCTCTCAAAGATCCCGAATAAATTACTTCTGCTTATTTTCCCTCCTCTCTCAGTGCTCAAAAGCAAGCCCTTTCTGATGGATGTCACAGGGAGAGGGGGGGTGCCCATTCCGACCCACTCCCACTCCCTCCTTGGTGACTGCTGTCATTGTTGTGGGAAGATTCCACTTTGAGGGGCCCGGATAGATAGACCACTGTGAGATGGGAGAGGGGTGGGAATGAGAACTAGCCCCTACCTGTGGGTCAATTTAACAACCACACTTTAATCTCTTTGCAGCATCCTCTTTCCCTCCCCATGCCTTCTGTTTTCCATCTGATGCGCACGCACACACATGCACGCACCCACAGAGCACTTCTCCTCCCAGCTGTTTTGCTCAGTGGGTTTGGTTGGTCAGTCCATTGGTTGGTTGGTTGGTTGGATGATTTGGTTTGGTTTGGTAGTGCTAAGGAGATCAAGTCGGGGCTTTGTACAGTTTGGGCTAGTGCTCTACCACTGTGCTGCTTATCCTACCACCCTCTTCTGAGACAGGTTCGAGTTATACAATCCAAGCTACTCTCATTCTCTCAATTTTCCTGCTTCAGTCTCCTGAGTGATGGAATTTTAGATGCGAATCACCATCTTTACTCACCTAGGGATCGAACTCAAAACCTTACACTCACTAGGAGAACACTCTATTGTTGAGCTACAATTCCAGCCTGATGTTCTTGAGGAATCTTCACCTCCCATTTTCCACTCAGATACATGTCCCAAATACCACCCACCTATTCCTCTTACTGATTTGTTGCCATGATTGCTGAGCTTGCTTTAAATTGGAGCTCCATTGCCAAGGGGATTTTCATATGCTCTGTGGAATAACTCAACCCCACCATTTGGATAAAATACAGACTCTGATTGTAGCATCATGTTAAATAAGACAAATGGCAGGAATCTATTTCAAGCCATTATTGCTAAGCATTGGTCCCATCCCCACACTGTCACATGAAAGAGAAGTATGGCCCAGTGGTGAGTAACCCAGAGAGAAATCTGATATGTGCTGCTTTGCCCTTCCAAACAAGTTGTCTTCCTCCTCTGCCAGATGACAGCTTTTATTTTCAAAACAAGAATTGTGTCTTCTTCACCTATTTCATTATCAACTGACATATAAAAGTGTTAAGTGAACAGAATGTATGCATGCGTGAATGAATGAATGTAAACACTGCGTTCTCTTTTAAAGAAAATCCCCCTTGGGACCAAAAGCAACAAAATCCAGATCTATATGTAGATTTTTCTCAAAAGCCTATCCATTTCTCAATGCCTTCAAGCTCCACAATTATTTAAGTTACAAAAATAAATTTAAACACCACTTAACATTCCCTGTTAAGTGCTCAGCGTAAATGTCACTGCAGCTTACTCTGAGACAGTACAGAAGAGCACAGTGGTGGCTGTGGTTTGAATGTAAAAAAATCCCCATGGGCTCATATGTTTGAACATTTGGTCCCTAGCTGGTGGCACTGTTTTGGAAGGTTGTAGAGTCTTTAAGAAGTGGAGCCTTGCTGGAGGGAGTGGGTCACTGAAAGACAAGATTTTTTATAGGCAGGCTCAATTTCCTGTTTTCTTTCTGTTTCCAGCCTGTAGTTGCCACTTGACAAGCTGCTTCCTACTGCACTGCTGTCCCTCCCCACCCCTACTATGATAGACTGTATCTCCTTGAAGTAGATACCATGTGATGAGCTGCCTCCTATTGCACTGACCCCCATGATAGACTGTATCCCCTTGAAGTAGATATCATGTGACTAGCTGCCTCTTATTGTACTGCTTCCCCACCCCAATCCCTGCTATGATACATTGAATCCACTTGAAGTATAAGCCAAAAGTAAACACCTTCCTCAAACTTCATTTGCCAGGTATTATGACCCAGAAAGGAAAGAGGTAACCAATACAATGGTCATTACCATACTTGTGGTTCTGGAACATCATCTAAGGAGCTTATGAAGTGTATTTTCTCTGTTCCAGCTGAATGGGCTCAAGAATCTGCTACTGTGTCCAGTATCCATCACCCTTGGAGACTTGGTGCTGCTCTTATGGGAACTTGCAACTTGTTTTGAAGTTGCCCAGAGCATCTTGTCAGGATAAAATCCACACATCAGAGAAGCTCTGGACTCTGTCCTAGATGTAGGAAAGGGAAGAGAGGAGCTGTCATGTCCTGTCTGTGAGTAGTAACCTGTCAGTGCTCCTTTAACCTGAGGTACCTTAGCTGGTGTTGCTCCATCCATCCACATGTTGGTCTAGCTTACAGTGCGATATCCAAGTCTGGAACTTAGGAGAAGGATTAGGGCTGGAATTGTACAACTGAAATTCAAGCAGCAGTCTCAATCATGTGTCATTTTTCTTCCAATGTCTAAGTTCCAGTGGGATGTTAATACTGATGGCTAGCATTGGTGCTAGTGTTTTGCTCATTCATTTCCTCTTTTGTCTTTGCAACAATTCTTTGAGTCTCTGAGCAGGATCTTGATTTCCCTATATTACAGATGTGAAAGTAGAGGCCTAAGAGTAGTCAGGTAAGAAGCTATACATTAGTTCCATGCAGAGGGTCTGATGGAAATCATGGTCCTGGGGCCAGTAGGACTTCAGAACATCAGCATGGCCTGAAGAGAACAGAGCACTATATAGTCCCCTTTCTAGACATTAAGTCCTACTGTGGTTGTGATATCTATGGTCCCATCAAGGCATCTTAGACTTACCATAAGTATAGCAGTACATTGATAGACATGGGACTTGTTACAGCCTTAATTCCAACATTCTGTCTCTACTAGTATATAATTTACAAAGCTGCTTCACAGGGTAGTTGAGACAGTATGTGTAAAGCACGTGACCTGGCCCATATTGAGGGCTGGGTCACTGAGAACTGCCATTTTGATAATTACCATTCTGACCCCAAAACACATACAGTGCCTAGGGTATATCCAGCCAGGTCCAGTGTGAAACAGGTATGATTATTCCAGCACATATTTCTGATGCCCTCAGCCCCAACAGCTGGAGGTAGAGTCGATCTCAGAATACCTTCATGGAGACCTGACCCGATTAACAGGGGCATTGTGGCAACTACGTTCTCAAATGGGAAGACCATCAAGGAGAAATTAGGAGTTGATTTGTAAAATGGTTTGGAGAACAGCTAATAAACAGAAATAAGTAGTTGGACTGGTCCAGACTCAATAAACAAACTCAAGATTTTACCAGGTAACTCTCCATTTTTCCTGTGACCCAAAGTAATAGGGAGGCCCGATATTTTTACATCTAAGTTTTGTATAGATAAATACATAAATAACTACCCAGCTTAATTTAGGGAAGAAAATAACATCCTTCAAAGAAGTAATCATCCCAAAGGTGAGCATGGAAGCAGAGGGTAGCTAGCAGTAAAATTTTTTTGAGAAGCCCTGTAGAATTCAGTATTCAGATTCTAAGGTAGCCTGCATTAAAGGCTGCTGGGTAACATGATAACTATGCTGTGACAAAGGCTGAGCAGAACTGGGCACAAGGAACGCACACTGGTAGGGTGAGGTCCTCCTGTCTTCTGCCCCATCTGAGTGGGGTGAGCCACTTAACCACTAATAGTCCTCTTTGTCATATGCCATCCATCAAAAGCTCTAGAAGCTAATCAGTCACTTGGGGTTTTATTTAAATCTGTTTCATATTGTAATCTGCAATGCCTCACGATAACCCACCCTGAAGTGATATTCCAGTTGTAGCTTGAATACTGGTGTTCCCTCTTCTTTCTCAAGTTCCAGGTGTTGTGTGACTTTTCCTGGGGAAACATGGACAAATCTCAACCCAGACAGGATAACCAATGAAAAACCAGAAAAAAAACAAAAAAAAAAAACAATTGCAGCCAAGTCTAACTTAGTGAGCAACTGGGTGCAGCCAAGTCTAACTTAGTGAGCAACTGGGTTCATTGGTCTTGCTCTCAGGAGCATGGATGGCTTGAAGGCAGCTGCATCACTGCATGACCCAGCTCTGTTGGGTGGAGAATCTCCTCTCCATAGCAATTGTTACGCTTGGGTCAGGGCTTAGGAAGCCTGTGAGTTTTAGGGTCATTCTTATTCTTGTTTGTTTTGTTTGCTTACCAAAACATGAATGAATGTTTCAACTGGAGCAAATAGAGTCGCAACACCAGGGCTTCATGACTAGGGAAATTAGAGTGCTCCTGGTCAAGGGCTAGAGGGAGTAGGTAGGCAAGCATTTGGCTCTGGGAGATTATTTTTCCAACAAGCCAGTGCTGGCATAAAAACATTAATGGACCAGACAGTTATTGTTTGTTTTCCATAGGAAAGGTACTATTCTAAGTTTTTTTCTCATACATTAACCCCTTTCAACTACTGGCCAGCTTTAGAGGCAGGTAGGTGCATTCTCTATCCCAGTTATATATCTATAAAATGAGAAAGCTGAAGAAATATGAAGTGACTTGTCCTAACTGAACATTGACTAAGCTGTAGAGTCAGGACTGGAATTCAGGAAATCTGACTCCAGCGTCCACCAGGCTAGTCAAGGTTTAAAGCTGAGCTCTCCATTGCATAGAATATTGCCTTTTCCCCAGTGTTTATAGTTTTCCTAGGAGAACAAGGCCTCTGGAAATTCTAGACTGTAGCTTCCTGCTACTTTTTGGCAACAGAGAGTCAAGTATTCATCAGAAGCATGAGTCAATTACCCAGAAACCACATAGCCTATCAAATGTCAGACCTCATAATTTATTTTTATGAGAGTAGTAAGTGGTATCAGCATTTTATAAGCATGTATTTATATTTGGTAATTTAATTTATGCAAATACCTCATTTATGTAAATCATATACAGATCCACCATCAGGGTATCTTGAGCAAAATAACACCAAGTATTTATGGATCTGATATATATATTATATGTACATATTATATATATATATATATATATACACACACACACACATATATATACATATATATATATATAAATCAAAGAATGCAAATTATTTTATTGCATGTTCTTTCTGCTGTTATGTTCCAATCATGTAAACAGCCTGGTTTTATTGAGGTTGGTGTAACAGAGTTCTGATTGGTCTTTCCTTCTCCTCTTGTTCATTTGGTGTTTCTTAGATAGCCAGGTCAGGCCAGGGTGCCCACCCAGAGAGAGGAAAGCTCAGCTGCAGGACACAGAAGCCTGGCTTTGCTTTTCACTTTTGTGGGATGAGGGTACAGTGTGTAAACACAATACTGTATTTCATAGCTATTCCAGGGCTTTGGGCTTGATCCCTCGGTGATAGTGCATCCTCATTACCCATTCATGATGTGGTCAGACAGTCCTCATGAATAATAAGCTTCTCTGACTCTGGACCATCGGTCTCTGAGTTTCTGGCTTGTTCTTGAGACTGAGAGGGGTTTTTGTCAACTTCTCACTTCTTAGAGGAAAACTCTGTGTATGGCTTTCTGCAGTTAGTGTCTGGGTCTAATGGCTAAAGGTGGTAAATGTCAGTAGGGATTGACATTTGCACCAGTGACCAGAGTGGGTGCTGGTGAATGACCTTGCTTTGCTGGGAAATAAACCTTACACCTTAGAATTTGATGTTGCACAGCACATCAGAGTACTGATATTTTTGTTTTTGTTGTTTGTTTTTTTGTTTTTTTTTATAGTGATGGTGAAAAACATCATTTTATTATAAAGTGAAAACTGCTTAGAGTAAGCAGCTGTCAGTCATCTCAGCCACTGATTTACTCAGAGGGAACACTGGCCATTGCTGAGTAGTATACGGGACCCCTGCTGCTCTTTGCTTGGGGCCTGATGTAAATCCCTGGGTGAGAAACAGCACATGCAGCACATGCCCTAGCTGCCTTCTGATTTCACCTCTATTGTAATGCTCTGTTGATGTTCTCTTCCAAGCATCTCAAGGGTAGGACAGGGCTCTACAAGACTTCAAGACTTCTTGATTTGGGTGAAGTTCCTGGTGCTTTGGAAGATCACTGCCTAGTGAAGTGTTCTTAGCATCCAAAGCCATTGACTTTTTTTCAGTCAATCCATCCTCCACATACTCTCCAAACTTGGGGGAAAAAAGCTAGATCAACAGCTTTTATTCAAGAATTTCCCCCCAATTAATTTAAATATTAATACAACAAGAAGCCTGTGATTCGACATGCAAAAGGGAGGCAGAGCTAATAATTTCAGAGCCAATTCATAATGATACAAGCTGCCTACCTAGATTAGACAAGTTATCTCAATTATTCTATCCTTTTATGATATTCATAGCTACCTGTGGCTATTTAAAGCCAGTCTGAATCTGGATAGTCTTTCTCTTCCTCCATCTTCCTTCCTTCTCCCTACCTGTCCTTTGTCTCTGTCTCTGAAATTCTTAGCTCCATCTCCCTTTTCCCTATACAATCAAAGGCTTCTTGTTGTATTAATATTTAAATTAATTGGAGGCAAATTCTGCTACATTTCTGTCCAGATTTTAAAAAAAAAAAAAACTTTTCTCACAAATATAAATTGAGCACAATTAAGATGGCTGAGAAGGTACAAGAGACTCTGAGGCAGGTGAACTGGGAAGACCGACACCTGGGGCGGGCCTAGAGGCTGTAAGACTGTTGAGCCAGAGAGTAGCTGGGTATAGCACAGGATGTGGCTTTTTTTTTTTTTTTTTTTTAATATTTCCTGCAACAGGTGGCAAACCAATGTGTTGGCTAAGAATCCACTAGAAATTTAAGATTATTAGCCTGAGAGCTAGAGTTTTATTTTCTAAGGTAGAGAAAGGTGGCACTGGGACAACCCTTGTGGACTCAAGCATAGGAACCTTGAAACAAAGAGAGGGCTCTGAAGTCCCCTGCTGTGGAAAGAGACAATGGAAGAGACAAATGGAAGCTGCCTACATCTTGGGTCAGATATTGATTTTACTGTGAATTTATAAAATTGAGATTATTTGGTTTTAGGATGTTTATATACAGATTTTGTCCGAATCACATAGGGAATTTTGCCCATGGTTTAGAACTAGGATAAGAAAAATTAGTCACTGACTCCAAGTAGAGAGGGCAGTGATAATTACCTGCTATGAACAGGTATTAACCAATAAATGTCTGTGCTTTCAGGTAGAGAGTTCAACAGATAGATGGTATAATAGAATGGATGATGTAGGCAAAGAGCTTAACATGTAAAAAGTACCTGCTTCCTCTAGGCAGATATTAGTGGAAGCTTGAATTAATTGCTTTAAAGATTGTATATAGATATATTGCTCTTATAAGTTTTATAGAATACTTAAATTCTGTCTAATGTGGGCTCCATGGGAATTCTGGGTTATTATCCTGCATGGCAAAATAGAAAAAGCCTAAGAATAGACACATACAATATTTTCGTTTACTTCATTTGTTTTGGATTGCTTTAATGTTCAAAACTGGTGTGATTTTGACTTTTGTGGTTATATTACTCCTCTGGGAGAGAGGTCAAAATAAAGTTTTTTTCTGGTTATTGGCTCAAGGATATGCTGATTTGGGAGAATGGTTTTGTCTTTGCATTTTTAGAAAAGGTGATTAGTGTCTATACACCTTCCACAGTTATATGGATCAGACATGACAGAGGAAGACCACCAGAAATAGACTCAGGTGAATCAATCAATCAAACAAACAAACAAAAAGATTCTTTGTGCCATCTTTCACATGGCACAGATGAAGACTTATGATTGGACCAAAATTTCATCCTACTAGTCTTAACACCCTACACGGTCTAATACAATCCATACAGATATCTTGATGATACTAAAATTTTGTTTTGAGATTTGTATATTACAGAATATACAGCCTTGGTGAGTCTCATCATTAGACATGCTGAACTGACTTGCTTTAACTCCTGATCTCTTGGACTTTCAGTCTGTTCCAGTCAGGACACAGACATCAGAGACTAAAATAATCATTGGTGTGGACTTATTAAGGCCAACCAACTCCCCCATTTTCCCTACACACCCCCCTTCAAAGATATCTCAATGCCCATATTCAGCTTGAAGAAGTTATGAAGCGTCATCGTCCCAGTTCCCTGGACTTTTGGGCTGGAGGTGGTTATTCTAAGGTTGCCTTTCTAGGGAATTTAGTAATGGTCATAATTGAAACAGGGAGGAAATAGCTAGCCATATTCTCATTTGGTAGAAATTTTTACAATAGTTACTAAGTTGAAGTCATAATTTCTTATTTTGATACAGAATTTATTTTTGACACAGAATCAAGGTTTCAATTGTATAAATTTCTTCTATGGATACAAAAATTTTAAATGTGCAAGGCTTAGACCCAGTCCTTCTATAACTGTTATTATAAACTGATCTGAGATGTTTAAAGGCCAAATAACAAATTCATGGCTCTGAGTTTATTGTTAGGGTGTTTTCAGATATTTTAATTAGAAATAGCTGAGGGTAGTTACTGGACAAGATTACTTTACATAAATAGTTGTTTTTTAAAAATGTCAGAAATCCACAGAATGTGACATTTAATGTAATTTTTTCACTTGTTGTTGAGACAAATCTGCTCCTAACAGTTTTTCATCATGGATTCAAAGAAACAGCAGAGCATCTCAACCTCCAGGTGAGGCGGTATATTATGGCTAGGTGGCCACTGGGCAAAAATTGCCTATCTCTCCTGCAGACCTATACCATCCTTGAGAGGACACAATTTACAGGTTAGGACAGCTTAGTTCTGCTGAGATAGAATAAGCTAGTCCTTAATAATTCCTGTTTTTCAAGGTCTGTCAGAATATCCTGGGCTAGAAGGCTGAAGACTGATGCTCCAACTTCCTGACATACTGGGGCTGTATAGGTAGGCTGCTGTCCCGACAACTAGTCTCAGTTCTAGAAGCTGTGTTAGGCTTCCTATATTTTCAGATACTGTTGGTCATTCTTGGATTACTGATGGGGTTGAAAAACTACTTATAGTCTCATAGCCAACCCAGGATATTTAGCATTGAGAGAACATATTTGAGAAGATAGTTTTCAGATAGTATACAAACTAATCCAAGACATAACATAAGGATTTATAAGTCTTTTAAGTTAGGATACATGACAGAGTGTTCTATTTAATTGACAAAAATAATGGACTGGGTGTTAGGTCTATCTTGTACTTTATAAATTACAAAATGGTAATAGTTGTGCTCAATGTATATCTGAGATAAAAGTCTTTTAATTGGACAGAGAGGGGAAGTGTTGTGAATAGCCCTGGTATTGGTTGTATTTGATGCTAATTCTGCTTTTCCAGGAGGGGTTGCAGACAAGGAGTGAATTCTGAACACAGGTGACTTCTTGTGAACCTTCTCCCCACCTTAACTTGTAAAATAAAGGCTTGAGCCAGTGATTGGGAAGTGGAAGGGAAGGTGGGGCCGAAAAGTTTGGGGGAGAAGGAGGAGAGGAGAGGAGAGAGAAAGAGAGGACAGGGGGAAAAGGAAGGAAGATGGAGGAAGATAAAGATGATCCAGATTCCATGTGACTTTAAATAGCCACAGGTAGCTATGAATATCATAGACGGGATGGACAATTACAGGACAATTTGTCTTATCTAGGTGGGTAGTTTATCAAGATCAATTGGCTCTGAGTATATTGTGTGGACATTTTGTGAGGTGAGAATCTACTGATAAATCTGACTTATAAATTACAAGCTTCTAGAATTTTGATTTTATTGGATTACTGGGATTTGGGACCACTGACTACAGGGGGTGGATGGCTGGGAATGTGAGCAGAATCTGCCACAAGAGAACCATGAGATGGATGGTCTCTGCTTGGGGCTAGCTATGGAGGCAGTGGGGTAGTCAGGGACCCAAGAGTAGCTGGTGATAATGTGGGGTGGTGCAATTTTTTACTATTTCTCGCGACAGTAACAATTTGATGCCTATAGACTGTATCACCACCAGTAAGCCTCTTTGTTTTAGTATTGGGTAGAGCCAAGGAGTTCCTGCATGCTTAGCATGTACTTTACCAGCTGACCTACATCCACAAGTCCATGCAGACATTTAAAAAGTCATTTGTGCACAATCTGGGATATCCACAAAGCTTTTTTTTTTTGAATATGAAAATTTTTAATGTTTGTGAATCTTGAAGTTTTGGTTGCTCATTTTACTAAGTTTCACATTTTACTATGGGAAAATATAAATTCAAAATAAGTAAGTAGGAATTGTCCCACTATCACAATTCATAGCAATATTCCTTTGGGGGGGAATGGCACAAACAAGAAAAAAAAATGGCTCAAATCATAACTTCTGTGTATTGTGTATTATAGCAGTGACACGTGGTTTCCACAAAGCTATTTTTAATACTATAGCTCATTCCCTGCATTAGAATCACAAAGGAATCCATGCAAACTGGATCTTGGAACAGTTGGACAGAAGCCATTGCTGTGAAGTGAACTCTAGGTGGAATTCAGAACACTACTGCTTGGTTCCAATGTTAATATTTTTTTCTAAGTGAGAACACCCACTCTTTGCTCAGACACTAAGAAATCTCTAATGGTCCTTCTTATCCACCATACTGAGTAAGTGGACACTGGGCTATGGGATCAGGATTGGAGCCAACGACTTCTATGTGCCCCAGGGACCATCAGAATTTTCAGCTCTTAATGGTGATGGCTAGAACCTGGTCAAACCACCCAGGTAAGGAGAATGCATAAGTCAGCAGCTGAGTGTTTGAGAAATCAGAGGAAAGAAATTTGGCCTCTAGAGTCAGACCTTGGAATCTGTCATCACCACTTACAGGACAGATATCATGGAAGTCCAAAAGCCACTCAAAGCCTTAGTTTCCTCATATATAAATAGAAATCCAGATAATGTTCTTGGTCATAGTGTCTCCTGGCCAATCCTAGTTTCTCCAACTTTTGTATGTTTTTCAGCCCCTCTCTCAAGCTTCACTTTGTGGCTGCATCTGCAAGCTCTCTGAACCATTCCCTATTCATCTTCTTGAAATCCAATATATCCTCTCAGCCCTGACTTGCACTATGGTAGAGGTGGATACTGTCATCTGTGAAGCTTTCTAGGCTAACTGCCTGGGAGTGGCCTGAAAAGTTTGCCAACTCCAACCTGTGGCTTGGCCGCTGGGATTCCTATCAAGCATAGTCCTTACCCACTGACAGCACATCTTTCCCTAGGGTACCCTGACTGTCTCAGGCCTCTGCAATATCACTCCAGCACTGTTGCTTGGCCCAATTCACAGTGGCTCCAACTTCCTATTTGGGCCCCTCATCCCTTCCATCCACACTGTCACCATGTTCTCTAGGAAACACCAGACTACAACTTGAATCCTCTGCTTAGTATCTTGGGTCTGTTTCTTCAGCCAGTTCATTGATCATTGTCTGCATTTCATTAGTGTCCGTGTTGAGCCTGGAGGCCTTAGGTGTGAAATCACAGGAAGGTTCCAGTCCAGTCCCATAGAACTTAATAATTTAGAAGCAAGCAAAGATATCAGTCACTGAATTATTACAATAATGGCACAACCATATTGTGATGAGATATACAGTACTGGTGTGTGGGTGAGCATTTCTGAGAGTTAGCTAGGGGGAGAAGCGTATGGGTAGCACCATTCCTTATGCTGGAGACCAAGAATGAACAAAAAGGATGCAGGCAGGCAGAGGACACAGGTGGACCAACGGCATCGGTGGGCAGATGCAGGCAAGCAGAGGATGTGGGCAGGTGGGTAGAGGGCATTGGCAGGCAGAAGATGCGGGCCGACGAGTGCCAGCATTCATATTTCTCTGCCTCCTGACTGTGGATGCAGCATGCATGCCTCATGCTCTTGAAGTCACTCCTTCCCTACCAATGAACTATATCCTCAAACTTTGTGTGTTGCTTTTAGTGAGGAAGGGAGCTTGAGTGAGTTTAAAGTGGGCAGAAAAGGCAAATGCAGAAAAAGCAGATGCAACTGTTACTGGTAACATTAAAGAAAAACCTCATGCTGTCCACTGGAATAATAAGAAAGATGGGAGGGGCAAGACCCCATCTATCAAAGGCTCCAACTTTGAAGATGTGAAGGGAGAATGTCACTGCAGATGTTCACTGCTGGAAAAGATCCACTTGAGGAAGCCTTAGCTTAGGGTCAGCACAAGGTGTACAGAGGCTGCTGTAGCTGCAATGGAAGGCTGCCACATTACATCTCAAACTGACATACTGTTGCATGAAGCTGTGAAGGAGAAGCCTCAGTTGTAGGGGAGATCCAGGATGCTGAAGACTCCAGCACTGTGCTTGGGACATCTGCCAACAAAAGCTTCAGGTACCGAGTAGAGCTTGCCTAAGTTACGTGCATTGCGGATGATGCAGATGGCAGGATGGAGAGGTGGGGCCAAGTACACCTGAGCCCAGAAAATGACTACAAAGGTCCCAAATGCTGGATTTGGAGTTTCAGAACTTTGTGCTTGCCCTGCTATGCTTATGGCTTAATCTATTCTTGCTGTGCTTCTTTTCTTTTGGAATGTTGTTATTAATCAGAAATATACAATAATAACAACAAATCATGTTCATAGTTGAGAAATTGCCTCAAGTCTTGGTAGAGACTCCAGGGTCTTAGAGATAAACTTCAAATCTGGACACTTGAGCAACATTTGGACTCTTAAGATTTGGAGAACTACTAAAGACAAACTAAGTTTTTTACCATTAAATGTAACTTTCCATTATGGGATTGCCATGACACTGAGTACCACAGATAAAATGGTGCAATTTAAAAGTGCCATCCTGGGGTGTCAAGTTAAGAAGTGGTAGACTTGAGATGACGAATCTTGATTGTCAACTTGATAGAACCTAGAATCACTTATGAGACACAGCTATGGGTGGATCTTTGAGGGAGTTTCCAGAGGGGGAAGCCCCGCCCTGGATGAGGGCATCATCCCATGGCAGGTTTCCTAGACTGTATTATAAGACGAGAGTTCAGCACCAGCATTCACTTCTCTCTGATTCCTGACTGCATGTACAGTGCAACATTCTTGCCTCTACAGCCAGAGCCATTATTGCTTTGATATCACTCACCAACCTGATGTACTGAATTTTCATCCTATGAGCCAAAACAAACCCCTTTGTCCTTAGGTTGCTTTTTAACAGGTATTTTATCATAGCAATGATAAAAATTACTAATACAAGGATGTTGCATGAGGTTTTAAAAGCTACCACCTTAGTTCCTCGACCGGCCATGCCACTAGCCCTTCAAGGCTTCCCTTTTGTTCTACCTGCCTTTGTTCTGGGAGGTGACCATGCTACCAGCTCCCACCAGAGACCCTTGAATCTGCAGATTAAGGACACACACACACACAAACACACACACACACACACACACACACACACACACACGTTATTCCTCTACAATTTGCCTTCTTAGCACAATTGCTGGGCACAGATATTTCCCACCTGAAAAAAAGAATGCTTTTACCAATTTATTATCTCTGTTTCTCCACCTACCCTAAACTTTTCTTGCATCTGCCTTTTCCTCCTGGGACCCAGAAGTCCTGTCTGTACCTACTGTACCTACTGGGGCAATTGGGCCCCAGCCTTCTTTACTGACAAATCAAGAACTAATTAGAGAACAGGACTTTAGCATCAGAGCCTCCCCCTTCACAATGGGATGTAATTTTTCCAGGAATTTTATTTCAAGGACACTGACAAGCAAAGGCCCATGACACCTGAAGTTTGGCAAAATGGTACATTAAAACAAGAAAAACCTGAGGAAGAGATGGGATGGTGGCTTTGTCAGGTGCTGTCTTGATCTCGGCCATAGCTGTCTTTGTACAAATAAACACATGCATCATTTATTTTCAGCCTTTCCCAACAACCTGTAGGTTGTCCCTCCTTGACAAAGGTCAGATAAAAAAAGAAAATATGAGATATTTAAGAAGACAATTCTTGTTCTTCTGGTCTCTCTGGGCTGGTGTCCTGAGTGGACCTTGGGCACAAGCTCTGCAGCCAGTCCCACAATACCCAGAGGAAGCTGCTGCACTCCCAGGTGCTCTAACAAACCCAAGGTCACAGGATCCCCAAATCACAGGGTCACAGAGGCTGCCTGAGTCTGAGGAGTTCTGATACAACCAGGATCACAGGAAGGACTGACTCCAGTCAGAATTAGCAAGGGCAGGTAGCCCTAGAGATAACCAGATGGGGGGGGGGGGGCGGGGGTAAGAAAATAAACAACACAAAACAAGGTCACTTGGCATCATCAGAACCCAATTCTCCCACCATAGCCAGTCCTGTACACACCATCACACCAGAAACGCAAGATTCAGATATAAAATCACTTATCATGACAATGATACAGGACCTTAAGAAAGACATAAATAGCACCCTCAAAGAAATACAGGAGAACACAGGTAAAGAATTAGAAGCTCTTAAAGAGGAAACACAAAAATCCCTTAAAGAACTACAGGAAAACACAATCAAACAGGTGAAGGAAATGAGCAAAACCATCCAGAATCTAAAAATGGAAATAGAAACAATAAAGAAATCAGAAAGAGAGAAAACCCTGAAGATACAAAACCTAGGAAAGAAATCAGGAGTCATAGATGCAAGCATCACCAACAGAATACAAGAGATAGAAGAGAGAATCTCAGGAGCAGAAGACACCATAGAAAACATTGACACAACAGTCAAAGAAAATGCAAAAAGCAAAAAGCTCCTAACCCAAAACATTCAGGAAATCCAGGATGCAATGAGAAGACCAAACCTAAGGATAATAGGTATAGAAGAGAGTGAAGACTCCCAGAGTAATGAGCTAGTAAATATCTTTAACAAAATTGTAGAAGAAAACTTCCCTAACTTAAAGAAAGAGATGTCCATGAACATACAAGAAGCCTACAGAACTCCAAATAGACTAGACCAGAAAAGAAATTCCTCCCGTCACATAATAATAAAAATATCAAATGCACTAAACAAAGAAAGATTTTTAAAAGCAGGAGGGGAAAAAAGGCAAGTAACATATAAAGGCAGGCTTATCAGAATTACGGCAGACTTCTCACCAGAGACTATGAAAGCTAGAAGATCTTGGGCAGATGTCATACAGACCCTACAAGAACACAAATGCCAGCCCAGGCTACTATACTCAGCAAAACTCTCAATTACCATAGATGAAGAAAACAAGATATTCTATGACAAAACAAAATTTACACAATATCTTTCCACAAATCCAGCCCTCCAAAGGATAATAGATGGAAAACATCAACATAAGGAGCAAAACTACACCCTAGAAGAAGCAAGAAAGTAATCTTTCAACAAATCCACATAAATCTAATTCCACCTCATACAACAAAAACAACAGGAAGTGACAATTACCTTTTCTTAACATCTTAATATTAAAATTAATATTACCAACATATCCTAAGTGACTGAAATTCAAAAATATGAGGAATTAGAAATTTGTTGATTGTCATCCAGTGGTCTCTCTAATTTGGTAATTGGAGAAATAGATCCAATATTATACAATCTATATATACTTTCAGCTTGTTTGTGACAGTGTTTTGCTGTGTACAATGCAAGGGTCTTGAAATCTTGCTTCTCCCATCTCAGCCTCTCTATTAGTATTGTCTATTTCATGTTTTTACACTATACTATGGTTTTCAGAACAGCTTATATATTTCAAAAGTATTTATATGCCCAAGGGAGACATAGACAATTAACTTGGGAGGTGGCTTGTACGAAAGAGAACAACAAAGAGTGAGACTGAATGCTTTGCTTGACATTTCTAGCTCTTGTATCAAGTTTGAAGAAGAGGACTTTATAAGTTACTCTTTCTCTGAAATGAATGCTTTCCAAAATCATCACAGCCAATGAACCAGATTCTTATCCTCACCTAATGTCTGTACCACCTTCCATGCAGAACCATTGTTCATTGAAACAGTTGGTGAATAACTTTATGGATAGAGCATCTTAATACACACACCATTTCTTAAATGAATGTGACCTGTTCTCTGTGGGCTGAGAATAAAGTCACACACTCAAGTCAAATAGCTTTTTGATCATAGCAGGAAGTCTGTATCTAAAAATCGTGCCTACAATTCATTCCT
>JADRCD010128144.1:0-10118 GCA_019843815.1 Montemys delectorum | reverse complement strand
ATATCTCCTTTCCCAGTTTCGCCTCCGGAAAAGAAAAAAGAAAAAAAGAAAATTAAAAAACAAAACAAAACAAAACAAAACCCTGTTCCCTCTCCCCTCCCCTGCTCACCAACCCACCCTCTCCCACTTCCTGGCCCTGGCATTTCCACTGGGGCATAGAGCCTTCACAGGGCCAAGGACCTCTCCTGCCACTAATGACTGACTAGGCCATCCTCTGCTATACCTATGCTGCTGGAGTCTTGAGTCCCACCATATGTGTACTCTTTGTTTGGTGGTTTAGTCCCTGGGAGCTCAGATGGTACTAGTTAGTTTATATTGTTGTTCGTCCTAAGAGGCTGCAAACCCTTCAGCTCCTTGGGTCCTTTCTCTAGCTCCTTCTATGGGGACCCTGTGCTCAGTCCAATGGATGTCTGTGAGCCTCTACTTCTGTATTAGTCAGGTACTGTTAGAACCTCTCAGGAGACAGCTCTATCAGGCTCCTGTCAGCCAGCACTTGCTGGCATCCACAATAGTGTCTGGATTTGATGATGGAATATAGGAAGGATTCCCAGGTGGAACAGTCTCTGGATTGTCCTTCCTTCAGTCTTTGCTCCATAGTTTGTCTCTGCAACTCTTCCATGGGTATTTTGTGCCCCCTATTAAGAAAGAACGAAGTATCCACACTTTGGTCTTCCTTCTCTTGAGTTTCTTGTGGTTTGTAGATTGTACTTTGTGTACTTTGTGATCCATTCATTTCCCTAAGAATTTGATAAATTCATTGTTTTTAATAGCTGAGTAGTACTCCATCCTGTAAATGTACCACCTTTTCTGTATCCATTCCTCCGTTGAGGGACATCTGGGCTGTTTCCAGTTTCTGGCTATTATAAATAAGGCTGCTATGAACGTAGTGGAGCATGTGTCCTTATTACATGTTGGAGCATCTTCTGGGTATATGCCCAGGAGTGGTATAGCTGGGTCCTCTGGTAGTACTATGTCCAATTTCCAGAGGAACTGCCAAACTGATTTTTGGAGTGGTTGTACCAGCTTGCAATCCTACTAGAAATGAAGGAGTGTTCCTCTTTCTCTATAACCTCTCCAGCATCTGCTATCACCTGAGTCTTTTATCCTAGCCATTGTGACTGGTATGAGGTGGAATCTCAGGGTTGTTTTAATTTTCATTTCCCTAATAACTAAGGATGTTGAGCATTTCTTTAGGTGCTTTTCAGCCATTTTGTCAGTTGAAAATTCATTGGTTAGTTCTGTACCCCATTTTTTAATAGGGTTATTTGGTTCTCTGGAGTCTAACTTCTTGAATTCTTTGTATAAAAAAAATGTATCAAGAGTTCCTTCAAAGAAATCTTGAAATATGGCTTTTAATGACACAAATCCTTGTTTTTCCCTAATATTCATGTTATAAATATTTTTCATTTTCATTTGTATGTATGTGATATGAATGTCTATATGTCATGTGTGTGAACATGCATGTAAGCAGGTTACTTGTTGTGAAGGACAAAGGTGGATGTTGGGTATCTTCCTCAACCACTCTCCACCTTACTCACTGGAGAAGAGGCCCTCAGAGTAATACAACTGGTCTGGCTAGACAGCTTGCTCTAGGAATCCCCTGACACTGCCTTGCAATGGAAGGAATTATGCATTTTCTTAATTAATGATTAATAGGAGAGGGTGCAGCCCCCACTGGGCAGTATTAACCCTAGGTAGCTGGCCTATGTGGGCTATGAGAATATGGCACATTCCTCATGGCTTCTGATTCAGTTCTGCCTCCTAGTTCCTGTTGAAAATTCCTGACCCAATTTTTTTCATGATAGACTATTACCTAAGAGTGAAATAAGAAATAAACCCTATCACTACTAGGCACACATTCCACTCCAAACCACTGGCTTTAACATACTTTAGAACCTGCATAAAATAGACATAAAAGTGATATCTTTTCCTAGGCAGGAGCCTAAGAAGTTTTTGGCTTTGCAAGGTTCTACAGAAATATACTTAAAGCAAGTGACATTCCACAGTGCCCAAGATGACCTAAAGAAGAGTATAGAGTAGATTCTGTACATAAAAAAGGGGGAATTAGGAAAAGTTTTAGGAATTGGATTTGTCACACACATGGTGTAAATGCCACAAACAACAGTCTGTGATAACCAGGTGTAGTGAGGCTAAACTTTGTCCTTTCATTTTTCCCTGCACATTCTCTGGTGTGCCCCAGACCCTAGATTCCTTCATTATATGGAATCAGTTAAACAAAGGATATTTCTGCAACTAGATTTATAATTTTATATAATTTATTAAGGCATCAAAAATTTAACTCACATAACGAACTAGGTATTTGAGTAAAATAGAATTTATTTAACTATTTTGTACTTCATCCACAATTGCACACACGCTACAACCTACTTCTCAGAAAACGGATAACTTAAATGCCCTATGACATTCACATTTATAATAGTTTAAATTGTATATTAATAACAGGATATCAGATTTCCTATGATGAGTTCATTTTCTAGTTTAACACTTTTCTTCCATTGCCTCTTGAGGCAAGCTCCAGGAGTAAGAAATGAAAAACAAAGAATCCATGGTTTACTTGTTCACTGAAAAGACTGTATTATTTATTTATTTATTTATTTCCGAAGAGCAGACTGGGCTCTTTTTGCCGTATTCTTTGATGTTTAATGTGACTTATAGAAGTTCTCTGAACTTGAAATTTTTACATCTATCTCACTAATTTACCATTTTGCTAAGCTATTTAATTGGTGTCATAAACTCAATTTTCAAAAACAAAAATCAAGTTTTATTTTACTTAAATTTCCCCACTAATGGAATTGTTCATCACCTTCCAGTTTCTCAAACCAAAACTCTATTATTACCCTCTCCCACTTCCCATATGAGGCAATTTAAAACAAAATCATATGAATTATTCTAACCCTGACAGCCTTTCCTCTTTGCTCTATTTATTCTGAAATAACTGATTTCAGTTATTCCTGTCCATAAGTGACCTTATCTCTTTTTCCTTTTATTTTTCTTCCTCTCTTCTTTCCTTCCTTCCTTCTTTTTCTCTTTCTTTCTTTCTTTCTTTCTTTCTTTCTTTCTTTCTTTCTTTGTTCCTTTTGTTTTTCTTTCTTTCTTTCTTTTGTTCATTCATTTTTTCTTTCTTTCTTTTGAGACAGTCTCACATTGGTCAAGCTGGTTTCAAACTCATTATGTAGTTGAAGCTCACCTTGAAATTCTGAAATTTCCTAATTTACATACAGCATTCTGAGATGGTTACCACCTGTCCAACTTGGTATGTCATCTCTTTTGTAGACTTTATATATTAAGATTTTGTGTCTTGTCAAATTTCACTCATCAGCAAGACTCATTTAAATTTTTAATCCCATTAGCAACTTTCAGTAGCTATTAATGCTACTGAATGAACAGTCGCCTTGTAATACAAAAGTCAAGGTTACCTTTATCTAGAGCTCATGGGAGAATCAGTTTCTAAATATCACATATCTGTCTCATGCTGTCCTTTTTCTTGTCTGAACCATAGTAACCTCTATTCTGTTTTCTAAGAAAAACAGGCTCTTATAAGTCTTAGAACTTTTGCAATTCTGTGATGTGTCACTCCTGGCCCCTTTATCAACTTTCATTGAGACAGGAAACATATTTGTTTTGTTCTCAATATAACTTTAGATATATTGGATGGATTGTCAAATTAATTTTAATATATGATATAGTTTGATATACATTTAATTGTGTTTAAAATGTTTTTTTCAACTGATATATTTCTAATCAATGAGATGGTTGGTTTTAATAAATTAAAACTACTGCTAAGGTATGGCTTCTGGTAGATTATTCAGACTCTCTGATGGTCCTATATCCATGGCCATATGGATTGGATTGAGTGATATATATCATATTTACCATATACATATATATGCATATAACTGCTTATTTGACATTTTTTGACTTTTTAATAGCTATCCCAAATGGTCTAAACTAAAACTGAATGTGAAGTTATAAAGGATTCATGGTGGGAGGGATAGTATTTTTACAGGAGCTAAAGTTTCTACCAGGCAATGGATATGATCAAAATTCATCATAAACAAGTATGAAATTATCAAAGACTAAATCAAACAAGACAAATATAGTATAGATTATCTGATAACTGTAGTTACCTCCATTAAAATTTTTATGTGCTGTAATAGATCTCTTCAAAAAATGCTATGCCATAATTCATATTTTGCTAATTCAACAGAAATAATAAGTAGTGGGTTTGGGATCTCATCTCCCACTGCCATGATAGTAGGATTTTAAAGCCCTCATTGAGCATGATTGTCTTACAGATTTATAAGGTGGAGATAATCTACATTCACTTTGAAATATATAACTTCTATACATAAACCAGTACTTTCTCTGGACTATGATTTTTCTGTAACCATGTCAATATATACTACTGCTGAGCAAAGCACCGAACAAACAGGTTTTGCATATTCAGTCCATATTTTGCTGCTATGGCACAAATGATGTATTGCTTGAGATGAAGGCTATTCAAAAATTTTGCTTATTTTGAGGCCTGGAAAGAGCTAGTAGAATTTAATTTGTTTTCTGAGAATTTTATTTGTTTAAATATCTTGTTTTCACTCCTAAAAACTTGATATTTTGTTTTAAAACCAACGCCACCCTACCTGGTATCATTGTAACTATTATGAATATCAGCAGATATCACTCAAAACTCAACCTGAAGGGTTGAAGACTTTTAAACATATGAATGTCCTCAAATTTATGCACTGAAAGAGAATTCAGGAAAGTCTGTCTTCCAGGAAGCTTTCTTAGGAAACAATTTTATGTTAAGTAGTGAGGGAATGTCTCTTCTGTTCTCAAATTCATTTGGAAAAGAAAAAAACCCAGGATAGTGAAAACTATTCTCAACAATAAAAGAACATCTGGGGGAATCATCATTCCTGATCTCAAGCTGTACTACAGAGCAATTGTGATAAAAACTGTATGGTATTGGTACAGTGACAGGCAGGGAGATCAATGGAATAGAATTGAAATCCCAGAAATAAACTCACACACCTATGGGCACTTGACCTTTGACAAAGGAGCTAAAACATTCCAGTGGAATAAAGACTGCATTTTCAACAAATAGTGCTGGTTCAACTGGTGGTCAACATGTAGATGAATGCAAATTGATCCATTCTTATCTCCTTGTACAAATCTCAAGTCCAAGTGGATCAAAGACCTTCACGTAAAACCAGATATGCTGAAACTAACATAAAAGAAAGTGTGGAAGAACCCTGAGCACATGGGCATAGGAGAAAATTTTCTGAACATAACACAAATAACTTGTGCTTTAAGATCAAGAATCAACAAATTGGACTTTATAAAATTGCAAATCTTCTGTAAGGCAAAGGACACTGTCAGTAGGACAAAATGGCAACCAACAGATTGGGAAAAGATCCTTACCAATCCTATATCTGATAGAGGGCTAATATCCAATATACACAAAGAACTCAAGAAGTTAGACTCCAGAGAACCAAATGACCCTGTTTTAGAAAACAAATGGGGAATAGAGCTAAACAGAGAATTGTCAACTGAGGAAACTCCAATAGCAAAGAAGCACCTGAAGAAATGTTCAACATCCTTAGTCATCAGGAAAATGCAAATCAAAATGACCCAGAGATTCTACTTCATACCAGTCAGAATGGCTAAGATCAAAAACTCAGGTGACAGCAGATGATGACGAGGATGTGGAAAAAGAGGAACACTCCTCTATTGGTGTTGGGATTACAAGCTGGTAGTCTGGAAATCAGTCTGGTGTTCCTCAGAAAATTGGAAACAGTATCACCTGAGGACTCAGCTGTGCCAATCCTGGGCATATACCCAAAAGATGCTCCAACATACAAGGACACATGCTTCACTATGTTCATAGCAGCCTTACTTATAATAGCCAGAAGCTGGAAACAGCCCAGATGTCCTCAACAGAGGAATGAATACAGAAAATGTGGTACATTTACACAATGGAATACTACTCAACTATTAAAACAATGACTTCATGAAATTTGCAGACAAATCAATGAATCTAGTAAATATCATCCAGAGTCTCAAAAGACCATACATGGTATGTACTCACTCATAAGTGGGAATTAGACAAAGAGCATGGAATACTGACAATACAACTCACAGAACACCGGAAGCTCAAGAGGAAGGAAGAACCAAGAATGTATGCTTCAGTCCTACTTAGAAGGAGGAAAAATAATCAAGGGAAGTAGAGGGTTGGGGGGACTTAGGAGGAAGAGAAGAGGGGTTGGGGGAAAAGGGAAAGAATCATGTATGGGAGAAGATGGAGGAGATATGCAGAGATTGAACCAAGGCGTATAACAATGGGGGATAGGGAACTTGGGCTTGCAACCAGAAAGTCGCAGATACAAGGAAAGCAAGAGCCTCCCAGGACCACAAAGGGATGACATTAGCTGAAATACCCCACAAAAAGGAGGGAGAACCTGTTGAGACCATATCCAGAGGTTAGGTATGGTCCCCTGCTTCAGGCATGGGGCCACCCACCCATCTCTAAAATTTTAACCCAGAATTACTCCTATCTAAAGGAAATACAGGAACAAACAATGGAACAAAGACTGAAGGAAAAGCCATTCAGAGACTGCACCACCTGGGGATCCATGCCACATGCAGACACCAAACCCAGACACTGTTGCTGATACCAAGTGCTTGCTAACAGGAAGCTGATACAGCTGTCTCCTGAAAGACTCTGCCAGATCCTGACCAAATACAGATGCGTATGCTATAGCCAACCATTAGCTTGAGCACAGGGACCCCAATGGAGAAATTAGGGGAAGGATTGAAGGAGGTGAAGGGGCCTTATTTGGCATCAGTGGGTGGGGAGGCCCTTGATCTGTGAAGGCTTGATGCCCTAGTTAGAGGAATGCTAGGGTGTTGAGGCAGGAGTGGATAGTTGGGTGGGGGAAAACTTTCATAGAAGCAGGATAAGGTGGGATGGGATAGTGGGGTTGCAGAGAGGAAACCAGGAAGGGGGATAACATTTGAAATGTAAATAAATAGTTTTTTTTTTTTTAAGAGAAGATAAGGTTTGCAAAATGACTTAGCAAGTAAGATGCTTGCCACTAAGGCTCATGATCTGACTTATCCAAAAGAAGAGACCCATCTCCCATAGGCTGTCACCTGACGGCCATACATACCTCATGACACACATATGCACTCATCCTCACAGGCACAAATAATCAAATAAATGTGAAAATAATTAAAAAATAGTCAATTTTTTTAATCATAAAAGCATGCACTGTATAGGTTTCTTTGTTGTTGTACATTAATCTTCCTGAATTCCACCTAGAAAAGGTTTGCTTAGTACAAAATCTTTCTGAAAAGAGAGAGACTTCAAACAGCAGGAGAAGGGTAGTTCTAAATATAACCTCACGCTCTGAAGACAGACAGCCATACTCTCCTCAAGACAAGGAATGTGACCACTGCTTAATGTCACAGGGACTTGCAGGCTCTATTTATATAAACTGGCAGACACTGATACAGTTTCAAATAAATTTCTAAAACACCATTCCTCTCCTGTGTGCTGTAACTTTTTTATGAAGAAAAAGAAAAATCAATTTTAATTTTGAAATTAAACTTGAAGAAAACAACAAACCTAATAAAATTAAATGAAATGTTTGACTTGGTGCTTGCTTACAGAACTATTAGAGACACACTATGAAAAGGCTATTTTTCTTTTTCTTTTTTCTTTTTTTTTTTTTTTAGATATTTTCTTTATTTACATGTAAATTTCTCCTTTCCCAGGTTCCCCTCCAAAAAACAAACAAACAAACAAAAACAACAAGAACAAACCCCTTTTGCCTCCCCCCTCCCCATGTCTGGCACCCCACCCACTCCCACTTATTGGCCCTGGCATTCCCCTACACTGGGGCACAAAACCTTCACAAGGCCGAGGTCCTTTCCTCCTATAGATGATCGAATTTGCGATCCTCTACTATACACATGCTGCCAGAACATTCAGTCCCACCATGTATAGTCCTTGATTGGTGCTTGGGTCCCTGGAAGCTGAGAGGCAGAGATTAACTATGGAGCAGAGACTGAAGGAAGGACAAGCATATAGCTATCTCTTGAGAGGCTCTGACAATACCTGACCAATACAGATGTAGAGGCTCACAGCCATTCATTGAACTGAGTACACAGTCCCCAATGAAGGAGTTAGAGAAAGGTTCTATGGAGCTGAAGGGTTTGCAGCCTCTTAGGACAAACAGCAATTACTAACTAGTACCCTCAGAGCTCCCAAGGAAAAGGCTATTTTTCAACAGGAATTGCAGAAGAAAAAAATTACCATGTCAATGAGATCTGATGGCGAAGGGTTTAAGAGCAGAGTCACCACAGGTTCTGAAGTGAAATGGAACTGCCTTTGAGTCGTAGGTGGATTAACTCTGACTGCTTGCACAAGATTTCTTCATTATCAATATGGTAAAAAAATCACTTCCTTGTATTTTATTAGCAATAAAGTTGTTAAGCTTATTGGACAGTGCCTAGCATAGAGCAAGAGCTGAGAAATGCTCATGTTCCATTATATTAAGTGTGTGGTTAGTCAGTGCTAATCAATACAAATTCCAATAAATTTAGGATAAAGATGGATATTCCTATCTTTATTTTAACACAGTTATCAATGGTGGCAGAAAGACCTATAAAAAGTGTTTTCAATTTTTGTAAAATAACACAGTGATAATGTGCTTAGATATTTATTTGGATATGTTGCAATGCAAAATGGAATTAAGTTCCTGATTTATTTTGCAGATTAAGTGTCCAATTCTTTCCTGTTTCAAAGCATTGCCTAATCCATCTTCTTAAAGAGCAATTACCGTCTGCTTACTCTGTTATTCAAAATTCTAACAATCTCCCTTTACCTAACCTAATAGAGTCCAGATTCTTATCTTAAATTTTAATCCCCTCCATAAATTTTTCCCTAATCTGTCCTTTCAACAATGTCTCTTACTCTTCATTTATTAGACTTATGCCCAAGTCAAACAAATTTAGTAAACATGTTCCTCAAAATCAAAGCTCTTCATTTGTTTGACTTTGTAACTTGCATAGCTTTTACAAATCATTGTGAGATGTGTGCTTTTCTACCAACCTCAATGCTGGTGGTCTCTGGGTTCATCAATTTTGTTTGTACTTCCTTGAAATCTTAATATTTCATCATCATTTGAAAACAGATTTTGATCTTTTAAAGGTTAATGACTCACAAACTGGACACCACTGCAATCACATCACCAAAGAACTACAAAACTTCAACTATTTTAGAAGAAATATTTTGATATTGCCTTCAATATAATAATCCTGATGCCTTCATCCCATTTCAACCGGAATATGTAGCTACTGAAGTCCCAAAAACACTGGCTTTGTTCAGCATAGTAGAGATTAAAAGATTTTGGAACAGTATTTTTATATTTTTCATCCTCTTTCCAACTACTTCCATGACCTCCATGCTTTATATATATATCCCAATTTATGTCACAGAAGAAAGAGAGGGAAGATCATAGGAGAGAGAAAAGTAAAATGTCTACCGTGAGAAAGTAGCGTCTTCTATGTAAGGCAGGAACGCAACACTTGTGAAAACTCAACCATGTGTTTATACAAAGAAGACCTGAACAATAGCAATCACCAGGTGACTTGACAACATATATGTAGTAAAGCTCACAATCCTTTACCCACCTGAATGAAGAGCTATAATAATCCAATGATCGCTAAAAAAGGAAGAATCTTTCTGGACCAGGGATGAGCCCGCTAATCATTTATCTAATACCAAGTAAATGGCCCTAAACATATACTTTATTTATCCATTTTAAACATAGAATCTTTAGAAATTCTAATGGTGAGTAATTTATGGTCTTTTATATTTTAAATATTAATCCTTTTGAATCAAATAATTTGTAATTTTTTCTTCCTTTTTACAGGGTGTCTCTTCCATCTCTGCTGCAAAGTTTTTCATTTAACATAATGCCATTTTTTCTATTTTTGCTTTAGATTTCTGTGTTAGGGAGATCATTTTTTCTTATTGGGATGATAGAGACTGAGTTCTAGCTGACCCTAATCTATACTTCATCTTTACTTGAGAA
>JADRCD010128138.1:0-13507 GCA_019843815.1 Montemys delectorum | reverse complement strand
ATAAATTTTTGGCTGTAAAAATATAGTCTTTATATTTGTCCCTTTATTATTCACAATGATGGGTTAAAGAAGTTTGTAAGTAATGGTCCTCAGATTCGCCTTATGGTTATATTTCTAGTTCCTAAATGTACAGAGAAAGCAGCATACCTCCCAACAGCTAGAATTCCCACATAGGTTCTCTGAGATATGAAGTAAAGGATATTATCATTCATTGTCTTACATAGGAAAGGAATTGAGCACATTGCAAATGGAACTACAATGCTAGAATGAAGATTAATAAATGCAGTGCTGGTGTTGCCAGCTTCATCATAATCCCACTTTTATTTCTGGCCCGTGCAGATGACTATTGGCTTGAGAAATGAGAGAGGTCCTTATAACCTTAAAAAGGAAGGAACACGAACTGACTGCTACAGTGGATGTGGTCTCATGGTGTGACTACACTCTAACACCTCTTCATATGTAGCTATTGTTTCTTTCTTCTTATGTATGAATGAAGACCACAGAAAGCAGCTTGATTCTAATTGTAATGAGTTCAAAGTATACTTTAAGATCTGTTTGATTTATTATATGTTAATTTTATATCAATTTTACAAATTGCAATTTGAGAAACCGGGTGAACAATTCAATTGGAAAAGTTCACATAAGGAATCTTGAATGACTGAAAAGATCTTAAAGAAATGTTTCACATCCTCAGTCATCTGGGAATGCAAATCAAAATGACACTGAGATTCCAACTTATACTAATCAGAATGGCTAAGACAAAAAACACAGGTGACAGCAGATATTAGCAAGAGTGTGGGGAAAAAGGAACACTCTTTCATTGCTGGTAGGACTGCAAGCTAATAAAACCACTTTAGAAATCAATCTGGGGTTTCCTCAGAAAATTGGAAATAGTTCTACCTGAAGACCCAGCTGTACTATTCCTGGGCATATATGCAATAGATGCTCCAAAATACATCAAGGACACATGCTCCCCTATGCTCATAGCAGCCTTATTTATAATATCCAGAAGATGGAAACATCCCAGATGTTCCTCAATAGAAGAGTTGATATAGAAAATGTGGGACATTTACACAATGGAATAATACTCAGCTATTAAAAACAATGAATTCATGAAATTCACAGGACTATATTCGCAGAATAAGCAACAAAATGATGTAATAATGTCAACAAATACAGTGAACTAATTTGATAGGTATCTTACCAATTCAATGATACTTGAAAAAAATCTTTCCAAAATAGCATATGAATTAGGCACACACAGTTTATGATTTGTTAATGTCTTTGTATGATCAAGACAATGCCAATACTGTAAACATAGTCTGTTTTATATAGTGAATTCTAGCCAGAATAAAACAAGAAATGAAATAATTTAAAATGTTAAACTGTTATTTCAGACACATAATTTTTTATGCTAAATGTTTGAAGGAAACAGTAAAATCTAATAGTTGAATTTAGTTAATAGTAATAATACAATGTAATTGTCATGGTTAATGTAAAAATACAACAAGCAACCACTATACGAATAATCTATAATTTTGTACCTAGGTATGCCTTCATCAGTAAATAGCTGGGGTAGTTTCTACTTGGAAGAATAAGGAATATGACTTAGAAGATCTGTTTAATAATTATAGGAAGAATGTGAGTATGGCTACATTGCTGGCTGGCCTAGTGACTCAGTTTAAACTTCTGAAAGAAAGTCTATTTCCAAAACAGCTGCCACACCACAATCTCATCATCAGTGTGTTGTCTCCTTATTCTTTTATTCTTACTTTATTTTTTTATTATTATTAATTTTTTTGGATTTTTGAGATAGGGTTTTTCTGTGTATATACCTGGCTGTCCTGGAACTCACTCTATAGGCCAGGCTAGCCTCAAACTCAGAAATCTGTCTGCCTCTGCCTTCAAAGTGCTGGGATTAAAGACATGTACCACCACCTCTAGGTCAGCTCCTTATTCTTTATACACCAACAGAATAGTCACTAATAAATAAAATTACAAACATATGTAATGTTATTAAATAGCACCTTCAGGCTAGAGAGATGGCTCAGTGGTTAAGAGCAATGACTGTTCTTCCTGAAGTCCAGATTTCAATTTCCAGCTCTCACATGGTGGCTCACAACCATCTATAAGTGTGGTCCCATGGTATACAATGCTCTCTTTTGGTGTGCAGGAGTACATTCAGGCATAGACATAAAAAAAACAATTTTTTTTTTAGTTAGCACTTAACTGTCGTTTGACTGAAAAAAAAAAATCCAATGATGACACAAACCATCAGTAGGCGTCAATTAAGAACTTGTGCATATGTTTTAAAAAATTATAAGATATTTATAATTTTATATTTGTGATATTATTATTGCCACCCAGCAATGCATCCGCAGTGTTAACAATGTAAGCCGTCATAAAGTATATGTGTAGCCTTAGATTTTTAGATTTTTCAAATCTACTTTAGAAAGGGTTCTCAAATGCTTTGACCCTCCCTTCTAGCCCATTGTCCAAAGGTAGGAGAGAAAAGATTGTAAATAGGACAAGGGAATCTGGACCTGTTTAGAAGTAGTTGTTTGGGTTGACTCCAATCTCCATTTGCCAGCCCAGTTCAGTAGTGTCAGGATGCCAACACCCAAATTCAAAAGAGTCATCAAACAGAAATCAGCAATGGTGGAATGATTCAGCAGAAAATGACAGGCTTCCACCAAATCAGCATGAGTCTGGGGAAGTGACCAGAATCAAAGGGAGTGTCAGATGCTCTTTGGAGTGCCTCTTTCAACAAGGTAAAGATCAGAGAAAATGTGAGACCAATGAAGAGTTGCACAGTTATCTGTGCAAGTGCCCCGTGACTGTCTGTGGACTCCTACTTATACTCTCTCCACACATCGCGTGTCCTCTTATGAGTTTTTTCTCAGTAAAAGCATCACAGGAGTCTGCTTCTACAAAACATCCTGTGTGTCTGCATCCCATGCACAACCAGAATTTTCCACTTCACATGTGCCTTTTAATACTGTCTTGAACTGCCCCTTCTTCCATAATCTATCCCTTCATCTCCCTTAAGAGATAGGGAAGCCATTCCCTAAGGATAATCTATCCCTAATGCTTCCCTTGACCCTTAGCTATAGGGGTTGTACTGAAGATGTCATCATTTGTTCCTTGAATTTTGGACAGTTGCAGATTTCTGTGATGCTCTCTTCTCATAAAGGAAGCATCATTGATGAGGGATGAAGGCTATACTCATCTCTGGATAAAAGGACAGGTATTTTAAATATAGTGATTTCGAATTATACTAGTATAAGAAAGTGGCAATAATAGAGAAATAATAAGCATGTTTAGAATATATCTAATAATTTAAGTATTGTTGAGAATAATCTTTAATTACTATGAACATGTTCTGGACTAAATCTATACTTGCTTGTTTTCTAGATGGCATGGATTAATGGCATCAAGTCTATCTAATACCTTAAATGTAAGCTTCAATAATAAAATATAATACAGCACCAATCTGTGCATGTCTGACAAGATGAGTGAGGCACCACATATGATGGTTGTTTTTATTATGCTTAAAAGCTTCTTGCCACATGGTAAGAGGATCCATAGATGTTCCTTTACAACAATGCCCCCTATTCCTCTGGTGCAAGCAGTGACTGCTAAGAGATTAGCCAGCCCCCTCACTCTGGATACAGCTTCAAATGGGAAAACAGTTACATTGGGAATGACTTGCCATCAAAACATGCAGAAAAAAATCAAGACTGTATTAATACTCACGCTCAGAGTAAAACCTAACTATAGAAGACTGATGAGTTTGTTTCTCATGATACAAAGCCAAATACCAAATATTCAAGAATCCCAGGACTGGAGAAATGGCTTAATTGTATCATGTTCAACAGAAAACACAAGAACTTGACTTTGTAGTAGTTTGGTTCGATGCTGGTTATATTCTAATGCTAAATACTGGTTCTTTTTTTAAATACATATTTTCTTTTCATTTTTTATTAGATGTTTTCTTTATTTACAATATCTCCTTTCCTAGGTTCCCTCCAAAAAAAAAAGAAAGAAAGAAAGAAAGAAAGAAAGAAAGAAAGAAAGAAAGAAAGAAAGAAAACAAACTAAAACAAACCACTGTTCCCTCCCTGTTTCCCCTGCTCACTAACCCACCCCCTCCTGCTTACTGGCCCTGGTATACCCCTACACTGGGGCATAGAACCTTCACATGGCCAAGGACCTCTACTCCCATTGATGACTGACATGGACATCTTCTGCTATACATATGCTGCTGGAGCCATGAGTCCCACCATGTGTACTCTTTGGTTGGAGTTTAGTCCTTGGGAGCTTGGAGGGTACTAGTTAGTTCATATTGTTGTTCGTCCTAAGGGGTTGCAAACCCCTTCAGCTCCTTGGGTCCTTTCTCTAGCTCCTTCATTGGGGACCCTGTACTCAGTCCAATGGATGGCTGTGAGTCTCTACTTCTGTATTAGTCGAACACTGTCAGAGCCTCCCAGGAGACAGCTATATCAGGCTCCTGTCATCTACCACTTGCTGGCATCCACAATAGTGTCAAGATTTTATGATTGAATATGGGAAGGATTCCTAGGTGGAGTAGTCTCCGAATTGTTCCTCTTTTAGTCTCTGCTCCATAGTTAGTCTCTACAATTCCTTCCATGATGTGGTTATTCCAACAAACAGATCAATAAATACACCAAGTGATGCTATGTTCTATGACCAAAATTTAATTGGTCAACGAATGGCTACAGCCTCTGATTGGGTTATGGAGGGAGAATGGTGGGACTTAAGGATCAAGTGAGGAAGTGATAGGTTAAAGGAAGGGAAAGGAAGGAAGAAGACAGAGATGGAGGAAGCTGCCATGAAAAGATATGGTCCATGACCATTTGGACAGGAGAAATAGCCAGTAATATGGAAAATTATAGCTGGGGGATAAGTTAAAATAGGTCCAAACATGTGAAATCTAGTCTAACAGCTTGTATATAAAATAACTGGATTGTGTGTCTTTAATAGTGGCTTGCTTGGATTATGAATTCATTTTATAGACTTTGAACCTCATAATCCATATTCCCTTTTTTTTAAAAGTCAGTTTGCATGATGCCTGTTTGTAATGCCAGTTTGAAGATGGTGAAGACAAAAATATCCCTAGTACAAGAATGAGGTTTAATGAGAGGCCTTATATTAAAATATAAGATGAGCAGTCACTAAGAAACACAGCAATTATTGATCTAAGAGACATATATTCTGTGGACACACACATATGTACTTTCCCACATACATCACAAAAATATTCAAGAATTTTCTTTACTCCTTTTTCTTTCAACTGATATTTGGGTTTAGTAAATATATTGTTGCTGTGATAAAATATTCTGTCAAAAAGCTACATGAGAGATAAGGAGTTCATTCTGGTGTACAGATCCAGGGTGATACATTCTATCATGAGGGTCAAAATATAGCAATAAGCAGAGAAGCCATTGTGGTGTGGAGCAAGAGTTTGAAACATTGCATCTGCAATTAGGAAAAAGGAAGTGAACAGCAGCAAGACTCCATTATGAAGTCTCAAGTCCAGTTATCAATAACCCACTTATTTCAACAAAGTTCAGTCTCTTAACGGTTGCCTTGTCATCCCAGCCATCACTGTTACCTGGGGATCCTTAGTAAAACATGTGAGCTTACAGGGAAGGTTTCACATTCAAAGCACAATATCTCTAGTCTGGAAAATCACTTTCCAATTTTTATCATGGTGTCAAAATTTTAAGTTGATGTAAGAAAAAATGCTACTTTTGTTGCTCTAGACACTTAGCTCATGCATAAGCAAAGCCTCGTAAAATAGATTAATACAATGATAGAAGATAATATCAAACTGACAGGTTATCAGGTAACATTTCCACCCACTCTGTCATCTGCTATTATTTTGAAATTTAAAATTTATCTAGTGTTCCAAATGCATTAATATTTTGTCAGACACTCAGCAAATGTAACCCTAAAATCCATTTTTGTATTTTCTATTTTAAAATAGTATGCAAATAGAAAATGTTTCTTTTTATTTTTTTATTTTTTTATTTTTTAATTTTGAAACTTGATAGATGGCTTTGTGACAAAAAGCATATCTTGCAGACAATCTCAATTTGTTCCTATAACCCATGTTTGGAGGCTCACAACTATCTTTAGCTCTAGCTCCAGGGAGATCTACTGTCTCCAGTCTCTGTGGACTGCTGCACTCATTTGTAAATAATGACACATAGAAAGTTACAGATAATTTTAATACTTTATTTTTATCTTTAAGTGCTCAAGTCATCTCTACTGAATGTTGAGTATGTATTTTCCATTCTGCTTTCTCCTATTCCTTTAACTCTTCCCTTTGGATTCTTTTCTTGCCCTAGACAACTTAATTTGCACTTTCTTTATATATTTGTACCTGAGTTTGTGTAACTATGCAAAAACTAGTAACCACAAATGAAAAAGGGGGTTAGAAAGTTGGCTTAGCAGATTCCTTGCTGCTCTTCCCAAGGACCCAAGTTCATTTCCTAGCACTCAAGTTGAGTGACTCACTACTACGTATTTTTTTAAAAGATTTATTTATTATAGGTAAGTACACTGAAGCTGTCTTCAGACACCCCAGAAGAAGGGGTCAGAACTCATTGCGGATGGTTGTGAGCCATCATATGGTTGCTGGGATTTGAACTCATGACCTTCAGAAGAGCAGTCGGCACTCTTAACCACTGAGCTATCTCTTCAGCCCTCACTACTATATATTATGCCTTTTTCTGGTCTCTGAAAGTACTTATAGACAGTCACATAAAAAGAAACACAAAATTAAAATAAATCTTTGTAAAAAAGGAATGAATATATAATATTATTTTTTCTACAAATTTCTACAATTGCCTTAATATGATTCTTCCCAGTTGCATCCACTTTCAGTACACAATATGGTACATCTACACAATGGAGTACTACTCAGCTATTAAAAACAATGAATTTATGAAGTTCTTGGGGAAATGGATGGACCTGGAGAATATCATCCTGAGTGAGGTAACCCAATCACAAAAGCACACACATGGTATGCTTTCTCTGATAAGTGGATATTAGCTAGAAGATGGGAATACACAAAGTACAAACCACAAACCATTAGAAACTCAAGAAGAAGGAAGCCCAAAATGAGGATACTTCATTCCTTCTTAAAAGGGGGAACAAAATACCCACGGAAGAAGTTACAGAGACAAAGTATAGAGCAGAGACTGATGAAAGGATAATCCAGAGAATGCCCCACATGGGAATCCTTCCCATATACAATCAGCAAACCCAGACACTATTGTGGATATCAGCAAGTGCTGAATGACAGGAGCCTGATATAGCTGTCTCTTGAGAAGTTTCACCAGTGCCAGACTAATACAGAAGTAAAGGCTCACAGATATCCATTGGATTGAGCACAGGGTCCCCAATGAAGGAATTAGAGAATGGACCCAAGAAGCTGAAGGAGTTTGCAGCCCCATAGGAGGAACAACAGTATGAACTAACCAGTTTGCTCAGAGCTCCCAGTGACTAAACCACCAAAGAGTACACATGGTGGGACTCATGGCTCCAGGTGCATATGCAGCAGAGGGTGGCCTAGTTGGTCATCAGTGGGAGGAGAGGTCCTTGGTCCCATGAAGGCTCTATGTCCCAGTGTATGAGAATGCCATGACCAGGTAGTGGGAGAGCGTGAGTTGGTGGGCTGGAGAGGGGGGAGGGAACAAGGTGTCTTTTGGAGAGGAAACCAGGAAAGGGGAGAACATTTGAAATGTAAATATAAAAAAATCTAAGAAAAAAAAGAAAAGAAAAAAACAATAAAGTGTAAAAAACTTATGAACATGCATGCATACAGACACACTACACCAAAATTAATTAATTAATAATGCATAATAAACATTCTGATAAAACAACTAAAAATCCAAAAGTCCATGTGAAAATTTGTCTGTAATAAAGACAATCTGTTTTAATGAAAACTGAAAATATCTACTTCTACCATATTTAAGTAGATTAGTATTGAAAAGCATGTAAACTCAAATCTAAAAATAAGATAGAATAAAATAAACGGCAGATTGCTGTGTTTTGAAGCAAGATTCTTTACAGAAAGCCAGAGATATACTATACAACTCAGTTTATGTCTTCAGAGGCTTTCAAAGCACTACTAAATATTTACTGACCATTTTATGTTTTTTAGTAAATGAAGTTCATAAAGCACTAGAGAAATGGGAAAAAATGTTATTCTATTTCAGTTTTATAACTCCTCTTACATTAGAGGTGTGAGTTTATCTGTAATGTGTAATGATTCAGTACATTGATTCTCATAGGATATATTCTAATATTCAGAATTCTCAAAATGCAAAGTAATAAAATATCTTCTAGTACACCTATAATTTGAAACATTGCAAAATATAAACATTATACCCACAATGAAAATCAACCTTTGAAAATAATCCTATCTGCTGCTTTAACAGGCAAGAAAACTTTTATATTGTCAGTGATTTGAAAATGTGCGATTAAGTTTTAACATTAAAACAAGAACACTTTGTAGATACAATAGCTGAATCACCATGAAAACAAAATAATGCAGGTGAAATATTGGCCTAGAACATTAGGAGAATCTCTGCATAAAGCCAATAGGTAGTGTAGAACTTCAACAAGGCAGATGATCAGTTGAAGGATGATATCTCATAAGCACATCAGGCTTATGGCAAGTGATATGTTTTCTACTTACATATTGCATATATTTTTGCATATCTTATGGCTTTATTGAATGACACAAAGAGTGATGAAAATATAGGGGTAGAATACAAAGGTAAAATAATGCAGGAAGAATCTAGGAATATAAATGTCACACTCTTCAACAGAGATCCAGGAAGCATAGGGAATTCCTCTTTTTATTGCTAATGTAAAAAGGTACAACACAGGCATGGCAAAGATGAATGGGAGTCAGTTTTGATATTTTATTCAAAGTTAATATCTGTCAGGTGTGGTGGTTTCAATTGGGGATTTCTGCTATAGACTCTTCCTATGTTTCAAATGCTTGGTCCTTAGCTTATGATTCTGTTTGAGAAGATTGTTGGAATGTTAACAAGGGAAACTTCATTTTAGGAAGAGAGTAGCAGGGCCAGACAGTAGGGATTTGGAGGACAGCCATACTCAGGTTCACTCTTCACTGCCTGACTTCAGGTACAGTGGTGATGAGCTGGCACCTGCTTCTGCTGCCATGGTTTTCCTACCAAGATTTATCCTGAGAATTGGAAATGGAAATAAAGTCTTTCTCACTTTAGTGGAATTTATTTTTCTTATACCATGTTTTATTAATTATTTGAGGATTTCATAAATATACACAATGTATGTTGATCACTTTCATCACCCTCGTTTCCATTAACTCCTTATAAATGTACCCATCCATCCATATCCTGTATGTTTTTGTTTTAGATTGTTTATAACTTGCCAGTTCTAACTGTACTTACCATACATTCATATGGGTGGGACATCCATCAGGGAATGAATGGTTCATCTGCCAAGAGCTAAAAGAAAAGTCACCCTTAAAGAAAAGTGACTTTCATAACACAGAAGCCATCTAATCTTATAGGTCCTAAGCTTAGAGTAGAAGCCAATAAGCTTATTGCCCATCTCTTTGGAATATTGACTAGCTTAATCTTGTGCAGATCTTATCAAGACACCATCTGCTGGGTTTTCCTGAGTACAGCAGCCATGGCATACCCAGAAAGCATTGTTTGCCCTGGCTCTCCCCAATCGTATATTTGTATAGTCTTTCTACCCTTTCTACCCAATGGTCCCTGAGACCTGGGGGCAATCACATGACATAGATATTCTATAAAAGTTGTTTCTTTTCATGTATTTTCTCATGGCAATTAGAAAAGTATGTTACACACCATATTTCTACTTGCACTTGTTCTTATCTCAACAAGATCTGGATATCTTGAATTGGTTCTGGTAATAATTATGATTTAACAAACAACTCCTGACAAATAAGTTTAAATTAGTACTAGATAACTTATCCAAACACAGAAATAAACAATTTACTCCAGCACATATGTGATTTCTTTGGTCATATCTTCCACCCACTTTCCAATCATACAGGAATCACCTTGAATACTGCACTGTTTCCTTTGTAATTTTATCCATGTTCTAACAGGAAATGGGTTAGGGATGTAGTTCCATTGGTAGAGTAATTTCCTGACAGATCTGAAGCCCTGGTTTTAATCCCCAGAGACACATAAGCTAAGCTTGATGGTATCTCTATTCCCATTGTCCCTAAGGCAGAAAGGAAGGATCGCATGTTCAAGGTTACCCTTGACTACCTAAAAAAAGTAGTAAAACTAAAAAGAACTCATTATCAAAAGGAAACAAATTTTATGAATTCCAGATAGTGGTTTTAATCTTTTAATTCATGTTTGCTTTGGGTTTTTTAAGATTCTTCAAATTGGGATAAAATCATCTCCGAGAGAATTATGTGAGTTTTTGATCAAATGGTACTAAGAGAATATATTGTCCAGCACCTTCTCCATTAAACACTTTAGTGCCACTAAATAGTGTGTGTGCTAAGTAAGAGATTAGGTCATCTTTTCAATGGGAATTTGTTAGATATTCTTGATAAAGGCCAGGATCAACAATATGATCCATTTAACTTGTGTGAGTTAATAAAGCTAGAGATATTTTGAATAAGCAAAGAGAAGGTAGGATAAACATGTGTTTTGTAATGTTTTATCAAATATTTACACAAAGCCAGTGATACTAAAATGTATTCCTTCATCAATAAAATGGGGGGTTCTTATTAAATAATCCTTTCTCTGTTACTTGGCGTAGATCATAAAAGTGCCTCACAATTGACTAAGGGACATATTATCTAATTTAAACGTTTTTTGAGACTGTAGCCCTATGTCTTCTAGAATCCAGAAAGCATATTATTTTTTCCAGGAGGTCACCACTTAGGATAATGGTAGTCTTCCAAATTGTTTCAGCAATTGCAAAGACACAAGATGGGATTGAGACTTCTTCTACCATGATGCTAAGTTTTAAATTAAGTAATCTGTATGCAATTTTGTCTGTTGGATAAAGCATGTTGCTGCATGTCCCCATGCCTATGGAAAGTGAAGAAAGTGTCTTCGCTTGTATTGGGTCCATAGGCACCAGTGAGTTTGGCGTTATATAGTTATTCACAGCAGTGATCACATATTTGGTCAATGTTTCAAGAACCTTCCATGGAAAACTGGAATCATGCTTTTGTCTTCTGTGTTCAGTTGTACACTTTTAAGTGCCTTGATGCAATATATTTACTTTTTAAGCACTGTTAAAAATTATAAAGGGTAATTTTGATCGGTCTGCCTTTAAATGTTACTTGACATTTCCCTTTATGGCTGTTAATATTCTTTCTTTGTTTTGTACATTTGGTGTTTTGACTACTTTGTGACTACTTTGGAGGGATTTTTTTTCTGGTCCAATCTATTTGGAGTTCTATAGGCTTCTTCTATGTTTATGGGCATTTCTTCCTTTAGGTTAGAGCAGTTTTCTTCTATAATTTTGTTAAAGATATTTACTGGCCCTTTAAGTGGGAAATCTTCACTCTCTTCTATAACTATTATGCTTAGGTTTGGTTTTCTCATTGTGTCCTGGATTTCCTAGATGTTTTGGGTTAGGAGATATTGTGGATGCCGGGAAGTGCTTGCTGATGGGAGCCTGATATGGCTGTCTGCTGAAAGACTTTGCCAGAGCCTGACAAATACAGAGGCAGATGCCAAAGCCAACAATTGGATTGAGTGGGGAGGGGGGATTGGACCCATGATGGAGGAATTGGAGAAGGGAATGATGGAGCTGAGGAGTTTGCAGCTCCATGGGCGAAGCAACAGTGTCAGCTGGCCAAACCTCTCTCCTGGGGTCTGGACTGCCAACCAAAGAGTACACATGGAGGGACCAATGGCTCTGGTTGCATATGTGACAGAGGATGGTCTTGTTGGACATCAGTGGGAGAAGTGGCCCTTAGGCTCATGGGATTCAATTCCCCAGTGTAGGGGAATGGCAGAGCAGGAAGGCAGTAGAGGGTAGGTGGATGGTGGAGCATCCTCATAGAGGCAGGGGAAGGAGTCATGGAATAGGGTGTTTCTGGAAGGAAGACCTGGAAAGGGAATAACATTTGAAATGAAAAATAAAGAATATATTTAATTTAAAAAAATAAAAAATTATGAAGGCAATTTCAGCAATTTTATAATTTCAAACTATTTTAAAAATGATACTTGATTTTCTTAATATTTATTTCACAGGATTTCATCGTGAGGTTTTCCATTTGAAGTCATAAAATTCCATTGAATAAAAACAAGTTTTTTTCCAACTTTTAAATTTTTTTTCTGGTAATTTTACATATAGATTCTAAATTTATTTGTTTGTTTATTTCATAATTTTGCACTCAGACACCACATGCATGCTGACCACTCCCAGCTTTGCCATACCCCAATCCCTGCAGTCATCCCTTTCCACAAACCTTCACAAATATTACTTTTGCTGTAGGTTCTCCTGAGTTTAACCAGAGCCATCTGTATGACCAGGGGCTTAGAGCTATATTCTTTTGAGATAGGTGGACTCAGAAATTGTTCAAAACTAAGGATAGTGGTTCCTCTATCCCCATCTATGAGAGATGAATTGCAGGAACCTTCTCCTGGCTTGGTTGGTTGTTCTTGTAAGCCTTTTCTGGGCTTCTTGCAGGTTCATATAGCCATAGGTTGTATCTGCCTTAAAAAAATGGCATTTAAGGACACAGCAGGCAGATTTTTCTCAGTCACTGTTGAAAAGAGTATTTTTACAACAGAAATAAGATATATAAGACATAAGAAAACCTGCTGGAATTACGACTACAATAAACATCTTGGAATCCCTTCTCCATCTGCACAAACAACTGCTGATTTTGTTAAATAAAATCAATATGGACCAAGTTGGCCTGAATACATTTTATTTTACTGTAACATAACTTAGAAGCAAAACCTAACTTAAAAGACTATTTCTGCATTGGATAGCTGAAATGCAGCTAAGGAAGGTACTTCAAGGAAATGAAGGTGGATCATTGCTCAAATCATTTTTGAAATAAACCAAACACTAATCTATCAATCAAGTGTCTTTGGACGTCATTTGCAATTTCTAAAACACCTAATTTTGTAATCTCAAATGAAATCCTATGGATGGCTTTAAACTTTCTTTGCTAGAATTCTATATTTCAACAATACTGAGATGTTTCTTTCTCATTGTCTCTTGCATGGCTTGTTTACTTTCTACTTTGTCAATTTCATTCCACTGTCCTGTTTGTACTTTCTAGAACAAGACCAAGTGTCTGAGAATGTAGTCAATGTTTGTGATAACTTCATTGTATTTTAATCTTCCATGGTGCATATCTGCTCATTGCTCTGAGAAAATGCAGAAAAATATTAAATAATTTCATTTGCATTCAGAATGCTATAATCAGAATATAGAATACTCAGACTCTATCAATAGTTTT
>JADRCD010128134.1:0-10102 GCA_019843815.1 Montemys delectorum | reverse complement strand
GAACAAAGAAGTATGAAACAGAGAAGCTTTTTGTAGCTAGATATCATATTATATTTGTCAAGTTTCACAGATTACCAAACAGCAAATACAGTAATATAAATGATAGAGTTTTAGTAATAATAAGAGTTTTAGTAATAATAATTGTAGCATAAAGGATGGGTTTTGTTTGTTTCTTTTTTGTTTTGTATTTGCTTGTTTGACACAAATTAGCCATCTGAGACAAGACATTCTCAATTGAGTAATTGTCTCTTTCAGAGTGTTCCATGGGCAAACCTGTGCAGCATTTTCTTGATAGATAACTAATGTGGAATGGCCCCATTCAGTGTAGGCAGTACTATCTCTCCATATGTTGTGTAGAGTTGAAAGCATGCTGAGCAAGCCATAAATAGCAAGTCAATAAAAAGTGTTTCTGCTGGTTCTCTGGTTCGGTTTTTACCTCCATTTCCTGCTTGAGTTCCTGTCCCTACTGCTGTCAGTGATGGACCATGACATGAATGTGAGTTCAAGTAAATGCTTTTCTTCCCATGTTGCTTCCTGTCATGGTGTTTAGTACAACAATGAAAAGATAACTAGGAAATGTAGGTTCATCTACTGCAACAAATACACAGATTTGATACAGATGTTGATCATGAGTATAGAAAACTGAACATTTGCTGTGGCTTAAAATTTGAGCAAGTATAGATTTTCTTATGCAGCCTAAAGCAAATAGAACATTCATCTAGCTAAGAATTAAAAATCAACACTTATTTAAGCTTTATTAAAAGAATCAATAACTATAAATAACCAAAATATGTAACAATAGTCCAATGGATAGATGAATATAAAATATACAAAATAGAATATTTCTCACCAAACAGAAAATAATTATTTAATCAACAACATAAAAAAATTCCCAGTCTTCATGTTAAATGAACAATGTCTTGGAAAATATGTGTTATCTTGTAGAGAAAAACAATCATATCAGTCAAAGGGAGATATTGGTGTCTCAAACTACTAGGCCAAGCACATAAGAGATACCAGATTTCATATCTACTTTAATAATGTAGCTCACTCTATGAGAAGTATAGCTTCCATTGGTGGCAAACTTTGTAGTTCTAGAGTATGCCATCAGGGCCACATCTATTTTATCTTCTTTTCTTTCCCAAGAATGTTCCTTTCCATCATGCTGGGCATTGAACATAAGAACCCACCCTGCTACAGAAATATTTTTCTCAATCTTTTTCTCAAAAGTGTGTTTATTTTTATTTCCATGCCCAATTTCTAAAAATTGCTTTATACATAATCTTAAATCACCCAGTTCCTTTCTTAGAAGACAATGTGCAACCCCCTCTGCACCAATCCAAATTCTTGGTAAATACTTGGTGTAATCCTTCTTGTCGTTCATGGTTTTTGCCTTGAAAGCTGTTTTTATATCTATTAGAACAAGAACTATTTCATCCTGCCTAAAATTTGCAGAACTTTAATCTGATCAAATAATGTCATAGGTTCTAAATTAACTTGTGCTCCAATTTTGTTTAATAATCTACATCATAATTCTATTTATACAAAATTTAGAAAATGAAACAGAATGCAAGTAGAGAGAATGAATCAATAGTTGCAGAAGGTTTATGATGGGAAATTGATGGACAAGGTGGGCTTAAAAATGACACAGAATATGTAAAAACATTAGATAATGACCACAATTTTAATTGTGGTAGAATTCTTAGACATAAATATAAAACATATATTTCTCTAATACTTTCTCATATTTCATAATTTAAATATTTGCAATGGTTTTGCAAAATTTATGATTATATTACTTCTTTCTTTTTATGAAAATAATGAAATTCTTTCTCATACAATATGTCCTGATTACAGTTCCCCCTCCTAGTCCTCTCAGTTTATCCTCCATTCTGCTCCCATCTATATCCACTCCTTCACTGTCTCTCTTAGAAAAGAACAGGTTTCTAAGAGATAGAATATAATAGTATATTCTATATGAAGAATATAAGAATTTAAAATAAAATATAATAAGATAAAGCAAAACCCATCACATCAAAGTTGGATAGGGCAAAAGAACCCTAGAGGAGGCACAGGAATCAGAGATCCACTGTTTTATACTCTCAGAAGTCTTATAAGAATTCTAAATGAAAGCCACAATATATACTCAGAGGACCTGGTGCAGACCCACATAGGCCTTTGTGCTTGTTTCAGTGCCTGTGAGTTCTTATGAGCCTTGCTCAGTTGATTAAGAAGGCTTTGTTCTCTTCATGTCCCCCATTCCCTCTGGTTCTCATACACTTTCTGCCTTTTCTCCCATGGGTTCTTATAACCCCAAAAGTAGGTGTTTGAAAGAAACTTCTTATTTCGAGCTTTGTTTTCCAATGACTCTCTTTTTCTTTAGTGTCTGGCTATGTGTCTCATCTTCTGTTCCCATCTGAGGAAGGAGGAAGCTTATCTGATGATGACAGAATAAGGCACTGGTGAGAGTATTTAAGAATATCCCTAGGAATCTTTTTGTTGATACATTTTGCTTGTCTGCTTGATTTTTTAGACTAGTAGTATTTGGTTTTACTCTAGGTCTCTGGGCTATCTACGGTCTGGTCTTTGGTCACTCAAGAAGTGCTGGGTATGGTTTCTATCTTGTGAAGTAAATGATAAGTCACATCAGACACTGATTGGTTACTCCAACAAGTTCTGTGTCATTATTACCTTAACATATGTTGCAGACAAGACAGGTGATAGTTCAAAGGCTTTGTAGTTGGGTTGGTGTGTACATTTCTTTTTGGTAGCCTGAAGAGCACTTTTCTTTACCAAGCACACTAGAACATCAGAGTGAAATGTCCACGTGGGCAGCAGCTTGACTTTTCCACGCTCAGTGACTTGTGTAGGTGTTGTCTTCAGCAATGGAGACTTACTGACAATTTGCAGCGTGCAACCCAATAATCTTGACAATGGCCTGGGTTATTTGGGGATACACCCAGGTCCTGGAAGATTTATTGGATGGCAAGAGATGGAACTCTGTCTTCCTCATTATTTGCAGACTTCATTATGATCAACTTCATATATTTTAAGTTTCAGCTGCACTGGGTTTCCATACCACCCCTCATTTGCCCTCAGTTCTAGCTGTTTCTCCTCATATTCCCTCACTTAAGCCTAACTCCCCTCCCTCTCCCACCTGATCCTCTGGCTCCCAACCTTCCACATCTATTTCACCCATAAAATCTATTCTGTTTTTCTCTCTCAAAGAGATCCATGTCTTCCCTGTAGACCCTTTCTCTATATATAACCCCATATGTCTATGTATTGTTGATTAATTATACTTTTCTTAATAGTTAATAGCTACATATTAGCAAATATATTATCAAATATATATGTGTATATGTATATGATGTATATATGGGTCCTGGTTACCTCATTCAGGATGCTTTTACCTAATTCCAACCATTTGCCTACAATTTTTTTCTGTTTATTTATTCTTTTCTCATACAATAGTTCCTGACCCTCTATTTTGTAATTTCCCCTCCCTCTATTCCTCCCAGCCTCCCCCAACCTCTCCTCTCCCCCAAATTGGCTGCTTATCCATTTTCCTTAGAAAAGATCAGGTTTCCTGGGAAATAAAAGAACACAGAACATCAACATGCAATAAGACTAGACAAATTTTATGATGTCTTTTTTTTTAAACAGCTGTTTAATACTCCATTGTGTAAATGTACATTTTCATCTGTTCTTCTGTTGCGGGACATCTAAATTGCTTTCAAATTTGGCTACGGTGAATAGAGCAGCAATGAGTGTGCTGGAGCAAGTGTCCTTTTGGGTCTTGAGGTAAATAAGTCCTGTCTTTCTGAGGAATGCCAGACTCATTTCCATTGTGGCTGTAGAAGTTTGCACTCCCACCAGAAATAGAGGAGTGTTCTCCTTATTATACATCCTCCTCGTCAGTATGAGCTATCAATTGTATTATTAAGCACATCCATTTTGACAAGTGTAAGATGGAATCTCGTTTTGATTTGCATTTCTCTGATGGCTAAAGATGTTGAACATTTCTTAAGTGTTTCTCAGTCATTTGAGTTTCCTTTGCTGAGAATTCTCTGTTTGGATCTGTACCCCATTTTTAATGGATTATTTGTTTTTTTGTGATGTATAGTTTCTTAAATTTTTATAAATTTTATATTAGGTCTCTAAGAAATGTGGAATTGCTAATTTCCCCCATTTCTGCAGGTTACTGCTTTTTCTGAATAACTATGCCCTTTTTCTTACAGAGCTTTTCAGTTGCATGAGATCCCATTTGTGGTTAATTGTAGATTTTAGTACCTGAGCTATTAGTGTTCTGTTCAGAAAGTTTTCATCTGTATCAGTGAGTTCAAGGCTATTCCTCATTTTTTTAAGTATGCATTAAAAGAACAATTTTCAGGATTAAAGAAGAGCTGAGGTGAAAAACTGTATGGAAGATTTTGATGCCTTTAATAAAATTAAATACAACTTCTCTGTGACTCAAAAACTTCCCTAGGTGGAGGATTTCAACTAAAAATATGTATACATGCAAGTATTCACAAGAATAAACCTTTATGGTATGTAAAAATCTCAAAATAATTTCTATGTGCCCAAAAAGTAAATATACAAACTGTAATGTGAATTCAATAAGCAGCAATTTGTAAAATACTTTGTTGATCAGAGAAGCCAAGCAAGAAGTAATATGAACTCTATGATTTAATTTATGTAAAGTTTTCTAAAACACCATAAGGGTGGAAATCAGAAAAGTGTTTCTTTTCTATACAGATACATGAGGAAAGGCCTACCAGAAGAGAAGGCATAAAGGAACTTTGAAGAACATACAGAATCCAAAGTAAGTGACTGATTAAACAATCAAGACCAAGAGTCTGCATAAAAGATTAGTGGATCTGAAGATTGGAGAGAAGGCTTAGTGGATAAAGTGAATGCTGTTAAGTTTGAGGATCTGAGTTTAGATCTCTAGCACTCATTTTAAAAGCTAAATTGAATGTTAGGCATCTGTAACCACAATACTGGAGGGACAAAGACAGGTGGATTGTCATTCAGTGAGAGATGCTGTATCAAAACTTATGTCACCAGGGGCTTGCTTTATATGTGATATCTCAGTAATAAGTAGGTTAGGTAAGATCATCCTACAGTAGGTATATTATGTAGAAGACTCCAAAGAAGGTACAGCTTTTCATGTCTAAGAAAAAGAGTGTGTTTCATAGAAGAAATATATGAGATAAAGACTGAATAAGAGTTGGTCAATATGCAATTAATTGGAGGAAAAAATTACCATAAGAGAACATGATACTGTGGGAAATCATGGCTTGTTTGGAAAGGAAATCTTAGCTAAAAGGAGAATGGAATACGCAGATGTAGATATGTCTCTAAAGTAGGTACATTGAAGCCAGTTTTGTGGATCTGATGACCCATTTTTTTCCTTTAACAGTATCTTTCAAGGTGACTTTAGAATTGATTGAATGATAAAACTTCAGAGAACTTGAGAGATTTTTATCCTAGGGCCATGATTTTATAGTCTCCAACTTTAACTTGTACCTAGAAATCATGGCCTCATCTATTAAGAGAATTCATTTTTTTTTTTTTGGATTTTACAACTTTTGCAAGTTGAGTCATTTGTAGCTATGAGTAGAAATAGGATTAAAATTTTACTGACTTTGAACCAGCTTGAAATTTTAGAGAGAGCCAATTTAGAGGATCCTGATAGAAGCAAAAACTTCAGCTGTCTGCACTGTAGACTGTTAATTTAATGAATGCAACTTATTATTATTTGTTAGTATTTTCATTTACTTTTTTTCCAATGAGATTAGTGTTTTAATCAAACATAGAAAGTCAAGGTGAACGTGAAATTTACATCCTGGAGAAGAGCATCAGGCAAAGGAAGAACAAAGGGTTAAAGAAGTAGTCAAGTGGCAGGTGACAGACTGAAAAGAAGCCAGGAACCTGTGGGTGGTACTTGAGCACAAGAAGCCTTGGAGTAACACTTACAGGGAGTAAGACGGCAAAAGATGCTGTGATAATGCTGAAACCTGACAGGAACAAGCGGGGATGGCCCCCACATCTGAGGATTCATTACCATTCTTCACTTTTTAAATTTTATTTTATCCTAGCTAATATTAGTATTCTTCCCTTCTTTTTTAATCAACCGTGAGATACTTTTATAATTTACAAGGGACTGCGGCATCAAATATCTTAATCCACGTTGACTTTTGAAGTTAGGCAAGGCAGTAATATTTTCATTTTAAGATGTAGAAATGGATTTAGACCCCTGTTCATTAGCCTAAGCCTCATAGCTAAAACTTCAAAATATTGCTCTCCGAAATGCTATAGAAAATGAAGAGAACAGCTGAACAGTTTCCCAGTAGCCATTTCTGATTTCCATACTCCAGTGCACTTTAACCCCTGATCTGCTCTAAACCCAGTTCTCTGAAACACAGCAGTGTTGCTTCTGATGTTAACTTTTTACTCGCAACCCCACTTTACGTCAGATCCGAACGAAAATCAAGACGAGAAAAATTGAAGTATATGTTTTCCTTTCATTACCAGGCTATTTGACAAGCTGATACTCACGAGCCACCTAATTTCAGAGTGTGAGTGACATGTCTGTGCTCTGACCCAGCTGTCACCTTCTGTGCACCCATTCTATATCTACTTCAACCATGCTACTCGAACTGTCTAGAAACTGAAGCTGATAAACTGAAAAATTCAGTAGAGCCTAGGATGGCTATAGAACTGGGAAGCAATGCAACAATTTCTTTACTTTTTTTAATCACGTCTTAGAAGATGACTCAGCAGTGAAATTTGGACCAATGGAATCTTACTACAGTCATCTCACAGATAGAACAAGATAAAACTTTTTCCTCTTAGTTTTTATTAATTGATTCTTTTATTTATTTACATTTCAAATGTTGCCCCCCTTCCTGGTCCCCCATCCACAAATCCCTCACCCTATCCTTCCTCTCCGTTGCCTCTAAAGGGTGCTTCCCCACCCACCTACCCACTCCTGCCTTACCCCTCTAAAATCCCCCTCCGCTGGGACAAGAAGCCTTCTCAAGCCCAAGGGCCTTCCCTCCCACTAATGCCAGACAAGGCAATCCTCTGCTGCATATGTATCGGGAGCGATGGACCCACCCACGTGTACCCTTTGGTTGATGGTTTAAACCCTGGGAGCTCCAAGGGGTCGGGTTAGTTAATACTGTTGTTCTTTCTATGGGGTTGCAATCTCCTTCCGCTCCTTCAGTCCTTCCCTGTCTCTTCTAGTGTGGTCCCCGGACTCAGTCCAATAGTTGGATGTGAGTGTCTGCATCTGTCTGAGTCAGGTGCTGGTGGAAATTATTCCTTTTCAATCACCACCTTAAAAAAACACTCTGGATACAGACAGCCCAAGTCACTACATCTGATCCTTGTGCTTCAAGTTGAAGTAGGAGTGAGAAATGAGATGTGTTAAGGGAAGAAATGAAAACAGTTAAATTCCCCACAGTGTAGGCTTCTGATGAAAAGTCATCGTGATAAATTAAATATATGACTAAAGCCACATGACAGGCATTCCTGTTATTTACAAAAATTGCCTTGGCAAAGCAGTGAAGCCTTCTTTATAACACTCGCCCAAATCCTTACTTTGTAATTTTATTTTGACTCCTTTTTCTCCTTCTACTTCTCCTTCTCCCTCTCCCCCTTCATTTCTTTTTTTTTTCCAGCTTTCCGTTTTCACATCTTTCTACTTCTCCTCCCTACTTCATTTGGGTAAGATTTTTTTTAACTTAACAGTGATCTTTAATGCTATCTGTTTGAGAAAATATATAGCAATATGTTTATCATGTTTTTATAAATTATCAAAAATTCAAGTAGGTTTGAGATTCTAGTTTCGGTTTACTTCCTTGACTCCTGATGAGAATGCACATTGCACAGTCCAACATATTTACTTGGATACACACACACACACACACACACACACACGCACACATACACAAATACTTGGTTCTTTTGATATGAGTTCACAAAGCTTACAATTGATGTTCTGGCTGGTTTTGCATGTCAACTTGTCACAGGCTAGGGTTCTCCTAGAGGAAGGAGACTCAGTTGAGGAAATGCTTCCATCTGCTCCAGCTATAGAGAATTTTTTCAATTAGTGATTCTTGGGGAGGGCCCAGACCATAGTGGGTGGTGCCAACTCTGGGCTGGTGATCCTGAGTTCTATAAGAAAGCAGGTTGAGCAAGCCATGTGGAAGAATCCAGGAAGCAGTATTCCTCTATGCCCTTTATATCAGCTTCTGAGTCCAGAATCTTACTCTGTTTGAGTTCCTACCCTGACTTTCTTAAAAAATGAAGAGCAATATAAACATGCAAACTGAATAAATTCTTTTCTCCCCAACTTGCTTTTTGGTCATGGTGTTTCTTTGCTGCAATAGAAAACCTAAGATAACTAAATTCATTGTGTTCTAAGGAATCTAGGGGAACGTACTTACTGAGTTTCTTTCTAGAACTTTTAGAACAACTGCTAAAAGCTATTTTGCAAAATCTGTTTCATTTGCCACATACATCCTAAATACCCTATGCATGCTCCAAGTTAGGAAGGAACATCTCTGCTTTGAAAAAGTTCAAGGGTTCAACTTAAGCTAATGGTCTTCTAATATAATGACAATGTCTACAAAGCGTTACAACTGATAAGTCTACAGAGAGTTCTCTAGGTTAAAAGCTATCAAGTTATTATTGTTATTATTATTTGTTCATAATTTTTCCAGACCTTTGGAGCATCTGTACTACTTTTGGGGCATCTACTTTTCAAAAGTAGAAGATCCTTAATATTTTTTTTACACCAGAAGCTACTATGTCGTGTTGTTCTTCCAATAAGTTAACTTTCAATGATACATAAATAAAACATTTGGTATTATATATTTGTTCATATAGTTTCTACATCCAGAGTTCTTTATTCCTTTATATAAAGCTGTATATTTCCATGCCTTGTGATTTTATCTTTGCCTGAGGCCTGAACTTTAACACTGATTTATAAAAGCACTATTATTTGCCATACTTTAAAGCGAATCCTTTTGTAGCATTAGACTGCTTCCTCAAAACCTGGATGACTAATCTCTGATAAAAACATAAGAGAATCTACAGATTCCACTCATGTCTCCTCTCTGGCATTCTGAGAACTCCAGCTTGTCTCCCCAGCTCTCCATCCATCCCACATCTCACCAGTCCCACAGACATATCCTCTCTCCTCACATGATTGCTCTTGCATATCTGTCTCCAAGCGTTCCTTCACCACTCAGTATCAAATCCAACAGCTAAGCTGTGGGCTTGATATTTGACACTGATAACAGCAGCTCTCCTGTCTGAGGTCGCGTCTCAGACTCCCCAACTAATCTTGTTCTCTCTTTTTTTGCTGTCCCGGGGATAACTGAACAGCTCCCAAACATTTACATTAAAGTAGTAATCCCCAGCATTCCAGAAGATCACTTCATTAGAAACAGGATGACTGTGGAGGTGAATTCATCTGAAACAGCGTGAAACTTTAGTACGTTATTGGGACCATCATATTGGTAGGTTATAGCAAAATGGAGAAAGTTCTGCTGTAGCCTTCAGATGTTGGCTGATGACAGTTTTAGTTTTGGAACTGGAGAAATCCAGTGGTCTGATCAGTTCATGCATTCAAGACACAGGGAAATTACTATTTCTAGAGGCAGAGACACATAGGTCAAGCCATCTGACAGAGACAGAAGTGATAATGCTACAAAACTGGAATTACAAGGCTTGCTGGAAACAGCCAGAGGCTACACGAGAGCAGAAGCCTGGAGTATCAACAGGTACCTACCTCCCTCTTTTGACACCCTGACATTGAACATCTACATTTCAGAGACAATATGTTTCTATTGCTCTAAGCCTCCCAGTTTGCAGTGTGTTGTTAAAGGTAGCCATGAGAAATGCTGTCTGAAATGCTTAAATGAGTCAGATATTCCAGTCTTCTCCTTAGACCTAATAAAATGTTATCAATTATATCAGATACGTCTGCATTTTGCCCCTGAATTCCTGTTTTAAAAAAGTGACTAAGTTTGCTCAGTAGATGTCAGGGAAATTCATCGAGGAGTTTATTTTTAATCTGCAGATT